>JAOTQJ010000099.1:5689297-5699420 GCA_025642045.1 Solanum sejunctum | reverse complement strand
GGACTTTTGACCATGTAAGGCCACATATTATTTAGCTAGTGAGGTAGCAACTTGGGCCTCTTACTTGGGCCTAAATGAGTGTCAAATTTAATGGGCTTTGGCTGTCAATTTCCAGCTTTTTTCTTAATCCATTTTTGGTCCAAATAACCGAGTGGTTTGGGATATACTTGGGCTTTTCTTACATTCTTCTTGGACTGAAAATAAGATCCACTTATGATGCTAAATCATGGGCTAAAATTACACTCTTAAAATGGATTTTATTCGTAATTGGATTTGGAAAAATTTGATGTCGAACCTCGTCTCCATTTAGCTAGCAAATTTAAGCTAAGCAAGTAGGTGACTCACCTACTAGATTATTAATTCATACAAACACCTTAATTCTTTTACATCATTTAGGGCTGTGATATCCTCAATTTAACATAAAAAACATATACACAAGACCCTCTTAAGTGTTAGACGCCAATATCACCCGTTAACACGAGAATCAAACACTTTCAAGAATTGACGCTACTTTGACCAATCCATATCATGATCATGAAATTCCAAAATACCAAAACTGCCCTCGGCAACTCTAAAAATTATGAAAAGATCATTTCTAGCATTAGTTTCACCATTCAGAACTACTGAAACTATCGAAATTATGATCCGGACTTTTGAACTCCGAGTGTTGACCAAAGTCAAACTTTGGTTTAAACATAACTATGAAAAAAAAACTTTGAGCTTAAAAACCTCATTTTAACTTTGAACTCATTTATGTAACTTCTCATAGACCAGTTCCGACGTTCCATAGCTAATGGAATCAATGGATCTCAGATCTAACCTTTAAAACTAAGAATGGTACAAAAAATTACTTTTTCAACAACTTAAGCTTCCAAAAATGTCAAAACTCATATTTTCAACTTTTAAAACTCAAGATTTTAGTTCCAACAGTATAGATAGTCCAAATCAGGCCCAAAGTAACTTACGGATGGGTGAAACAATAATTCTCATAGATAAGACCAAAAATGACCAACCAGGTCATTACATCTATGGACCTATCCTGTCTTCTACGACCTATAAAACTTCCTCGTAGAAGCCTCCAACACTTAGTCATATTTTTTAGTTCACAAGGTCCAATCCACGAGTTCAAAGTACGCTTAATACTTGCTTTTACAGGTCGTAAAAAAACCTTCATATACAACATCCCTTTTTTCTAAGTGTTGGGGCATTCCACGGGCCCCAACCATCACCTGTATTGCCTTTTTCAAGCTCGTCCTATTCATTCATTAACAAAGTACTAAGACCCTTTGTTTATTCCCACTTTTTGACCTCCATTCATGATCACTATTTGCGAATCGTAGATCAAATACTTGTATAATACATCTCGTAGTTCAGGAAATTTTCCACAAATGCTTCTCGTAGTTCATCAAAATTTTCAAGAATTTTCCTGTACAAATGCTATCTACGAGCACCTATTTACGACTTGTAGATCAATTGACGAGCCATAGTCATGGGTCGTGGAACCTACACCCAGTGCACCTTTCTACAGTTTCCTCGTCACGGGTCGTGGAACCTGCACCCAGTGCACCTTCTGCATTTTTTGCATTATTTCGACTTTTCAACTTATGAGGTATTACAATTAAATTTATAAAATTAAATGCTACAATCAAGCTAAATAAAAAATAAAGTATTTACAAAGTAGATTGCTAATTTTCGACATAAAAAATATAACAATTTTAATATAATTTTCGATTTCAGTAACACCATGCAGTGAAATCTCACAATGTAAAATCAGAGGAGGGTAGAATGCACATAGACTTCATCACTACTTCATGGACGTAGATAAGTTATTTTCGAAAGATCCCAGCTTAAGTATATCAGCCCAAGTAAAAGAAGAAAAAACAAAAGATATAACATATCGACTAAATCAAAGAGCAAAATAATAGTAGCATAATCTCTTCTTTTATATTAATATACCAGATGAAATATTTACAAATGTGTACAAGCCCAACTTTGTGAAAATTATAAACTAATTTAAAATATATTAACAAAGTGAAAATGTGACCGATAAAATAAAGAAATGAGTATTTATTTATTTTGCAGAAGAAAAACCGGACAAACGCGGTTCCATTTCACAGCTTGTCAAGCACGCTTTACTGCTTTAGTTTGCAGTATTTTTGGCGGCTCATCCCGCTTTTGAAATATTTCCTTTTGCCTCCATCCTTCAATAGCATCAAGAAAATTAGCAATGGAGCAGCAGCACAGGAATCACAAGTCGATTCAAGACCAGAATGATGAACTAGAGGATGTTCAACACGGCCCTTTCCCTGTTGAGCAACTTCAGGTTTCACACGCAATTTCCCTTTTTCCTTCTTGTATTGAGGGGTTATACATACAACGTTAGCCAAGATCTTGTTTTTCTGGATCTTTTGGTGTCGTTCCTTAACCCAGATGTTTTTTAAAATACTTTGATTCAACCTTTTTTTTATATATAAAGACTCTCTTGAATCTTGGATTGGGGGTAGTCATTCTTATGATAATGATTGTTTATGACTTCAGATTCAATCTTGAATTGTGCTTCAGGGTGGCTGATCTTGAATTTCGTGAAACAGTTTTTCTTCCGCACCTTCTGGGTCGTGGGAAATGTTTTTTGTTTTGTGGGGTTTTGTATAATGTCCCATTTTTTGGATGACTGCTTTCTTGGTATCCTTTATGTGATGTTTGATGGAATTATGGAGCCCTGCGCCAAGCCTAACTCTATTATTTAAGAGTAGAAGGTTTGAAGAGGGAATCAGCATTGCCGAGTTTTGAATGCTATTGTTGGCAAAAAGGGTTGGCTCCAAACAAATTCTAGGTCATCAGTTAAAAGAAGACGATGTTGTTCCAATATTTTTGGTGTCATAAGAAGATTTGTAGGTTACAATCACCGTGTACAGAATTGAGGGCACCATGAAAAACTGCTTGCAGAGAGGCTCTAGGCACAAAATGATTCACATTATGAGGCATGATGATATGGAGGGTATGAGAGGTGGGGGTTGATGGTCACATTTTAATGTGCATATAGGTGATGCGGTTGACGTTTCAGCTTTGCTCCTTACAAGATTTTATCAGTTTAGATCTTTTTTGAAGAATTTCAAGTCTTGAGTGATTAAAATTTACAGTAACTTAGATAAGTACTTATTATAAGTTTCTTATATTTTCAAAAGATCCACATGAAGTGAAACCAAAACTCTTGAGAATTTTTTAATCTTTCTGGTGTTACATAAAAGCAGGACTAGGCATTTCCTAGGATTTATTTTCATGGAATTGTTAATATTTAAGAGGCAATATCTTTGAGTATCTTTTTCCATTCTAGCTTGTAGTAAAGTTGTTTCTATTGGATGACACCCTGTAAATTCTCCCAACTTAAAAAGGAAACGGTCCATTAATTACTGAGGCATATAGCTTTTTTGTCCTCAAGGCATCAGGGATTGCAGCTCTAGATGTTAAAAAACTCAAGGATGCTGGTCTATGCACAGTTGAATCTGTTGTTTATGCTCCAAGAAAGGAACTTTTGCAGATAAAAGGGATTAGTGAAGCTAAAGTTGACAAGATCATTGAGTCAGGCAAGTCTTTCTTCTTTTAAGTGCCATTGCTAGTGCTGATATGTTTTTTCTTACCTTCTTTTTTCACCCAATTCTGCAATTCTTGTAGCAATCAGTACTAACCCTTTCTAATGCTGCATATGAACAGCTTCAAAATTAGTGCCTTTGGGATTCACTAGTGCCAGCCAACTCCATGCACAGAGGCTTGAAATCATACAAATAACTTCAGGATCAAAAGAACTGGACAAGATATTAGAAGGTAGATATCCATTTAGTTTGTGAACTTCTAGAACCGGAATTTGATGTGGCATCACAACCTCATGCTTTTATTTCTCATTTGTCAGGAGGAATTGAAACTGGATCTATTACTGAAATTTACGGAGAGTTCCGATGTGGAAAGACTCAGCTGTGTCACACACTATGTGTCACTTGTCAAGTATGATAACCTAGACAAATATTCTTTTTATGTTAAAACATCATAAATAAAGTGCAGAATACTCATTTAAATATCATTCTTTCTCTGTGATCTCAGCTTCCATTAGATCAAGGAGGTGGTGAAGGGAAAGCAATGTACATTGATGCTGAAGGTACTTTCAGGCCACAAAGACTTTTACAAATCGCAGACAGGTCTTCTACTTGTAATCTCAACTCACATTTTTTCTTGTATTATGAAGTTCAAACTATTGTCATCAGTGGTGTTAAATGCTGCAGGTATGGATTGAATGGTCCTGATGTTCTGGAGAATGTAGCCTATGCTCGAGCTTATAATACTGATCATCAATCAAGGCTTTTGCTGGAAGCAGCTTCAATGATGGTGGAGACCAGGTTAACTTTTCTCCAAATTCCACTACAATTTTTTTCCCCTTGCCTCCAGGGCCTAGCTCAAGTGGCAAAGGGCGGAGGATTTGTGGTTGAGGGCACCAGTTCAAGCTCCACACCATGCAAACGGAAGCCTAGTATTTATGTGGAGAAGGGTAGACAGGCGGACCCATTATCGACCAAGTTCAGATGACTGTATTTGGTCCAAAGGGCAGGACAAATGGATTTCTCTGTTAATAAAAGAATCACTTCTCTTGCTTCTCAGTGGCTGAGTTACTTTGAGCGAGACATGTGCTAGATTATAGCTAGAGAATATTCTACTCTTGATTGAGTATCTTGGAGGGTTCTACTTTTTTGTTTGATTATGGATGTCCATCTTACATCTTATGCATGTTTGGATCCATCTTATATCTGTTTGAAGTTTCCTCTTACCTTCTTCAAACAAATAAACCTTTTCGAAGTGTTATAGAAATAACTAAGGTGTAAACTTAATGGATAGAAATAAAAATTTGCTTCTTGAATATGGTGTAAATCCTTGAAGTTTTGGCTTCGTCAGTTATTTGGTTCATCTCATCAAGTATAAAAAGGATCTATTAGAAGCTTAACTTTGAAAACTGTTTTGATCAAGCAGGTTTGCTCTTATGATTGTGGATAGTGCTACTGCCCTTTATAGAACAGACTTCTCTGGGAGAGGAGAGTTGTCTGCCAGGCAGATGCATCTTGCAAAGTTTCTGAGAAGCCTTCAGAAGTTAGCCGATGAGGTAGTTTAGCATGTCCATCATTTATGCCAATTATCTAATCTGGAGTTGTCTCCTCCTACCTGTTTCTCTGTGTTGGTTAATGTTTCAGAACTAGCTTAGGGTTCTGACTTGCTTTTTCTGTCAATCCTTTACTTTTACACTTGCAGTTTGGTGTTGCTGTTGTTATTACTAACCAAGTTGTTGCTCAAGTGGATGGTTCTGCTGTATTTGCTGGGCCTCAAATTAAACCGATTGGTGGCAACATCATGGCACATGCTTCTGCAACGAGGTATGCATAATAGTACAACTATAATGTGAAGGCTTGTAGCTTATCTTGATAGCTGAAATTTTACTCTTTTACAACTTCTGACAGACTAGCTCTTAGGAAGGGTAGAGCAGAGGAGCGGATTTGTAAAGTAGTCAGTTCCCCATGCTTAGCTGAAGCTGAAGCAAGATTTCAAATTTCTGTTGAAGGGGTCACTGATGTAAAGGACTAACTGTGATCAGCAAATTGTCTACTAATAGTACTATTCTTGTTTTCTACTTGGAGAACATTTTGTCATCATTTTGAAGGTCAATTGACCATTAAAGAAAGTATGTTGTATGAAAAGTCACTGCAGTTTTTCTACTTGTGTCCTTTTGGCTTCTCATTTGGTATGTTCTCAGATTTATTTAGTAAAAGGGAAACTAAAGAATGTAGATAAAAGGAGGGTGCATTTTATTGCCCAGGATTCTCAACTTTTCCAAGTTTACACTTTAAAATTGTTGGAGTTTGCTCAATCCTTGTCGGAAGTAAAAAGAAGGGTCGAAAGGGAGAAGAGAAAGTAAATAATGCTGGCTAGTAAGAGTAGCTAACAAACTTTATGGTGTGAGGAGTTAGTTATAGAGTGTAAGGAGGTAGTTAAAAGAGTTGGAAGGATTAGTTTGTTACAAGTGGTTATAGACGTGTATAAATAGAGACTATGTACTCCATGAATGTATTTTCAATGTAACAGCACTTTGCCGTACATTTTTTCTCTCTTCCTCTCTACTCTCATATTTCTTCTCCTTCAAGCTAGCATGATCAATGTAGCTTCCATACTCCATTAATGGAGCTTACAAATAGGGAAGCGCCATGAGTCATTTGATAAATAAACCCCTGATGTCATTGGAGTTGGGTCGATGCAACCTACCTTCCATATTAAGTTGAGAGATCACTCATCTGTGTTATTAAATGACACAATTTTTTGTTTCTGTAGATGATGATGGTCAAATTAAATCTGGCAACAGATCGGAACTCATACTGGTACTGGATTTATTTACCCCTTCCATTTATTGGAATTGTCTTTTCCAAAGTTCTAGCTCAGTCCTATATATACGAGGTCGAAACTGAGTCCCTTATCCCTTTCTTTTTTGTGTGTGTGTGAAAAAAAAACTTTAAACGCTTTTGCTTATTAAATATATATATATATATATCAGTTAAATATTTAATAAGTATTAATTTACTAGCTTTTTAAATATAGTAAATGTAACTTTGACTTTTCAATTTGAAACTTGAAACTTGAAATTTGTGAATTGTAATTTAAATAAAAGGCTATTTTAAAAGAAAATCAAGGCAAACAGACGTATATTTATTCAAATAAATAAAATTGTACAATTACAAATACTAAAAAGAATACCCAATGTATATACCTAATCTATTTTGTTTGAACTAGGTCTCTAGTTTTATATCAATATTTGTAATGCTCGAGATATTATTTTCATAAATTTTCTATTAATTCTTGAAAAACATTACTTGGAAGTCGTATTTGTCGTTTTTCCTCTATTGCATCATGTCATCATCACTATTCTCTCCAAGTATCTCATCTATTTCGTTTTTTGCTTGGTTGGATAATTTTGGTAGTCCATAATTTCTTCTTTCGGTGTTGATCTAATCTCTAAACAACATTAATATTTCTAAATTATTCTTTGCTAATGAATATCGATGATCTCCAATTTGAAATCTCGTCGCACTGGAAGCTTGCTCTGAAACTACCGATAATGCTTTCTAGCACATCTCGAACAACTCTAGCTATGTTAAAAAATTATTCTCCACGATTCTTCTACCACAGTAATAGTTGAGGTTCTCCATGCTCATCTCTAATCTTTTTCAATCTCTGATTAATATATTCACTAAAATCATTATTATTAGAAGTTTCAAGACCAAGATAGTCATCCATCATATTATCCAAATTATTTTTTCTATGTCTACGAGGTGGAGGTGCAGTGGTGAAACATTTTTTCATGGCTCTATATGTATTATATAATATTTTGACAATTATTATTATTCTACTTTCACAATCTTCAAGACTAGAAATTTCATCTAATCGAATTTCTAAATTAGCTAGCATAATTTTTTTCAACACCTTTTAATTTGTAAAATGAATTGCATAAAGTAGCAATAAAATAAATTTGAAGAAAAGGAAATAAAAAACTATTTTAATAATTCAATCATAAAATTAAGTGAAATCTTAAACTTATCTTTTCTTTTATATTTTATAAATTGGGATGAAATAACATAAATATTTACTAAATAGAAGAAATAGCTAGATAATATTGACTAGAAATAATATTTGTAGCTATATAAAAGATTCTTTAAAAAAATCAATAAAGTTTTTTTTTTTTTTTTTGCATCTTCCCAATCATCTTTACAAAGTCTTAAAATTGATTCCAAATTATGAGCATTACAAACTAATTTTATCAGTTCTTGATACGCATAAACAATCTCAAGCATTTCAAATAAAGAATTACATCTAGTAGACACTTCTCTTACAACTTTTCTAATTCAAGTTTATATCCTTTACAATAATTTTTAAATTTTATAAATTTAGTCTTTATTTTAGATTTAAAAGTTCAATTACATGCAATTCTAATTTTGTAACACGAATGTCAACACCATCTTTTATTGTCAATCTATAAATATGTGTAGCACACTTAATATGAAAAGTATTATAATTAATTAGGAAAAATCTAGGTTTTAGAAAATCAATTACTTTTAAATTGTTAGAAGAATTATCTAAAATGACATTCATTATTTTATTACATTTCTAGAATATTGAAAAAAAAATACTATCTGTTGTGGCTATATAAGAACTAGTTTTAATCTCTTCAACATATTTATGGCTATTATTCATTTTTGCGTATTCCAATCATTATCAATTTAATGGATAATAATAGTAAAATAATTATTACCATTAGGAGTATGACCCATATTAGAAGTAACATATAGTTTACCATCAAAATAAGCAAATAAACAACAAAAATAATGAAGGCTCACCAATCAAGTGGTCAACTCTTCAACCTAGCCATGAATGTAATGTCTAGGCTGATAAATATATCCTACATTATGATACAATATACATATAATAAAGTATATGTTAGTACATAGAAGGTACTAAGTATGTGAACAGTATGCACAATGAAACCGTGCAATAATATAGAACATGAATTATGAGATGCAAGATCAATAATCAATAATCATTTAAAGACATGAGATGAAAATCATAAATATATATTATGTGGTAAATATCTCATAATTGTCATGACCCAAACCTAGGGTCTAGTCATAACACGACAAATGAAAAATTGGAAAGTATCTCACCAAAGTATCTCAGCATTCATAGGTATTTGAATATAAGTAAATGTAAAGGCAGAATTTAAAAAAGGAAATAGGGCTAAGGGAAATCTCAACTATGGAAATCATGAAAGAAATCCATCATAAGATTTCATACATTTTGTTCAAACATACCATCTAAATAACTATTTGGCAAGGCTAAGTCATTGTCACATTTGCACCCCACATACTTCAGAAAGTAAATGACTTATGCAACAAGCAAGAGAAAATAGGTTTGATCTTCAAACTAGATAACTCACCAAAATACTAGCCCTTAATGTCCAAGAGACTAGGCACATGTTGGAGGAGGAGGAACGTCAGTCTAAGAGACTTGGATAGTTTTTCTCATGTAGTCGTATTTGCTTAGACGCATAAGTAATTACCCTACCATTCTGTGTCAGTACACATCCTAAGCCAACTCCTGAAGCATCGCAATACACTGCATACCCCTCAGTGTTTTCCGAAAGTACTAGCATAGGCGCAGAAGTTAGCGTATTTTTTAGCTCCTGGAAGCTCCTTTCATATGGATCGTTCCATTTGAACTTGGTTGCCTTATGTGTCAGCTTGGTTAGGGGTGCATAAATAGAAGAAAAACCTTCAACAAACCTATTGTAATAACCTGCTAAGCCTAGGAAGCTCTGAACTTTCGTGGGTGTTGTTGTACTTGGCCAATCTTTCGCAGCTTCTATCTTTTGTGAATCAACCCTTATTCCCTCATCAAACATAATATGACCCAAGAATGCCACTAATTTTAGTCAAAATTCACATTTAGAAAACTTGGCATATAACTATTGATCACGAAAAATCTATAACACCTGCTACAAATGATCTACGCGGTCCTCTTCTAATCTTGAATATACCAAAATGTCATCTATTAACACTATCACAAACACATCTAAGAATGACTTGAATACCCTATTCATCAGATCCATAAAGACCACTGGTGCATTCGTTATCCCAAAGGACATAACAAGAAATTCAAAGTGACCATAGCGCATTCTGAAAGCTGTCTTGGGTATATCTTCCTCCTTCACCCTCATTTAGTGATAGCCTTACCTCAAATCAATTTTTGAAAAGCATTTGATACCCTATAACTGATCAAATAAATCCTCAATCCTAGGGAGGGGGTACTTATTCTTAATTATCACTTTATTCAATTATCGATAGTCGATACATATTCTCAAGATGCCATCCTTTTTGCGTACAAATAACACTGATGCACCCCAGGGAGACACACTAGGTCTTATGAAACCCTTATCTAATAAGTCTTTTAACTGCTCTTTTAATTCCCGTAATTCTGCTGGGGCTATTCTATATGGAGGGATAGAAATAGGTTGAGTGCCTGGAAGTAAGTCAATACCAAAATCTAT
>JAOTQJ010000099.1:5672692-5689197 GCA_025642045.1 Solanum sejunctum | reverse complement strand
TTAGTTAAGAATATATCTTTACTAATTAATATATTTTTGAAAGACAATATATATCTTAAATATTTAATTAATTTATAAATACTACCTATATTTGTCTAATATAAATTTTTCATTTTAGATAAATAAATTTTATTCTTAAATTTTAATATAACCTTGTAATTACACTCGTGCAACCAAACAACACACTTGTAATTACACTGTAATTGCACTCTGGCAAATAAACAAGACAGTGTAATTACCAAAGGGTGTAATTACATGGTGTGTAATTACTACCCTGGTAATTACACCAATTTCAATTACTAGATGACTGTCCAAATAGACCCTTAGTGATAAATGACACCAATACTCGATGTCTTCTGGGTAGAAATACCTAAGTTGCATGTGATGTGTTCAGGGATGATGACCATAGTGGCTGTTTATTGTGTTGACCCTACCTACTTGATGGAGCAGTATTTTGTGTTTATCTATCAGAAAGAAATGCAAAATAATTTGGTCTAGAACTCTCTTCAGTATTTGAACTTTAGTAGGCCTTAAACTTTCCATGCCATGGAGTATGTTTTTGATTCTTAATTTGCATGCATGTGAAATGATAGGTAATAGAGATAGCCCTAGAAGTTATTTTTCTTTTTCTCCTTTTGGTTTTTTATTCTAATGTCTTTTGGTAAAGAGATTTTCTGATCTTTATGAAATATTTACCTTATCACCAAAAAAGAGTTATTTGTCAAAGACATCCAACAATTTATACACACAAGAACCTTGTGGGTGCATGGAAAATTAACGATGGGAGGTTATTCCTCAACTGTATAAAATTATTATCTTACCCTTCCACAAGACCTCATATTTCTCTCCTTGCAAAGAACCACTGGAGCTAATGGAGCTACATTGCATAAATACATCTTCTTTTTATTCTAAAGCCCCCCAGCTAGTCACATGATGAAGTTATGGTTCCCATATGTCTCTTTCCATTTTCCATGCCTTCTCCCGTTCAGCAGAGTTAAATTTCTTCACGGATATTGGCAATTTGCATGATTCTCTTTACTTCAAAAAGTTCAAAAGTGACTGTCACAACTGTCAGACTATTGGGCAATGTAGTTGGAGTTAATTAACATCCCCGGCCTCCATTTCACACATTTAGCACTTTCTGCATATATTCAGGCCTCTTTCTCGAAGGAATTGCTCTATTAGGATTGCTCCAAATGTCCCTGTTCAGCAGAAGCAAGCCACTTAATTAGGAGCTTTAGTTTTCTCAATATGTTTCCCTGGCAATCATTGCGTTGCATTCTAATATACATTTGAATACTGAATATGATTAGTTGTCTTTGTAAATGATGATAGAAATGGCTTCTTAATTTGACCTTTTCTCCAATGCTGCTTGAACTTGATATGAGTTCCCTCTTCACCTTTGTACTGTTTTGTTGATACAGTTTTACAAATGGTTTGCTGATCTTGAAGCAGCCATGAAATCAGAGGTTGGTGCGAAGCTTGTTTATATGTCTTCTGTTTCTTCCAAGAGTGATGAGTCATATGCTTCCTCTTTTACACTTGCTGATAAAAGAAAATATTACATATGCTTCCTTTCTGTGCACAGACTGAAGAAAAATATCAGCATTATGTTAACACCTTAACAGAGCAGATTCAGACCTGCGATAGTATACTTCACCAGGTATTCTGAGAATAAAAACAATGCTATTATAATCTTCTCTTCAGCCTTCTTGTTGTTATTGTTCATCTATCTATGCTTGCTTTTGAGTCGACATGCCCTTGCCCTTAAAAATGGTTGTCTTGCAGGTGGATGAAACACTTGGCTTATTCAATGAACTGCAATTGCAGCATCAAGCAGTGGCAACAAAGACTACAACTCTTCATGATGCATGCGATAGACTGGTGTGTCAACCCATTGCTCTAATACTCTGTGGTTACTTTAGCTATAGATTGTACTTCTCTCTTTCTTCCTGTTCAAAATTTTTAGGAACTGAGGAATGATTGATTGTATGATAAGGCTTGTAACCAATGGAGTTCAATTTTTAAATAGACACTGTTTTGCCTTACTCTATGATGTTGAAAGTCTTCATTGCCAGTCTACAATATTGATGGATGAAAGTCTAAGATATCTTTAGTAGTTGCCAAACATCTTCAATTGTCACCTTGTACCAAGTAAATGCATTTCTTCATTTTGCACTTTCTTGTTTTTTCTTTTATCTGAAGTAGCTGATGGCTTAAAGCATTTTCTAGTTACAATTCATGTCAATATTACGTATTTCCGATTTCCAGTGGGTGGCATTTGAAATTAGGAAGTCCCCTATCAGCGTCTAATATTAATGGACATGTGATGTACAGGTAAAGAGGCACTACTTAACTACAGGAAGAAGCATTGAATAATCTTCTTGTGTTATTTCTTGTTTATTTGCAGCTTTTGGAAAAGCAGAAATTAATTGAGTTTGGAGAATCACTTCACAATAAGCTCAATTACTTTGATGAATTGGAGAATGTAAGGTCCAATTGCCATTTATGTTGATAATATTTCGTTGTTATTCAATGGCTTTTGCACTAGTTTCCAATGTAGTCTATCTATGCCTATGCTGGGTTGGGTGTGGTTATCCATCTACTTTATTTTGAGTGCAGAGAATTAATGCTATCTGTATTTGCTATGCTTCGACACATTGGTGAGGAAATATACTTAACTGAGAGTTTGAACTATGGAAAACAACTTTAAGAAATGAGAGCTTTCTGCCTCAAGAGATTCATGTTTTTTAATTATAGTTTTTCCACACCCTCACACCGGAGGGTGGAGCTTTATCCTTTGTAAATTAAGCTTTGATTCTAGATCGTTTTCTTCCTCATGTTACAAATGAGTTATCCATAGCTATTCTTTCTTGGCTTTTCCAATCTAGTGCTTTTAGATTATTTTGATGTTTTTAGCTTAGCAAAATATTAATTTAAGATTATCTTTTAATCTCGTCTTGTGGTCAACTCTTCTTTCAACTATTTGTGTGCTTGGTGGATTCTAAAGGAGGATTTTTTTTACTTGTGAGATTGAGAGTTCTTGTTTTGAATTCTACAAAAAGGAAAGCTTTTTCACTCTGCACTGTAGATATTCTTGCTAAATGGGGTGGAATGTTGGCCAATTAAAAGTTCACATGTTCAAAATATGTAGGTTGGAGATGAGGATGTTGAGATGGATATGTGGACATAATAGGAGTGACAGGATTAGGAATGAGATCATCCTGGAGAAGCTAGAGGTGGCCCCTGTGGCTGACAAGATGAGGGAAGCGAGACTGGGTTGGTTTGAACATGTGCAGAGAAGGAGTATCAATGCTCGTGTTAGGAGGTGCGAGAGGTTGGATTTAGGAGATACACGGAGGGGTAGAGGTAGACCAAAGAAGTATTGGGAGGAGGTGATCAGATAAGATATGGCGAAACTTCATGTCACCGAGGACATGACCTTAGATAGAAAAGAGTGGAGGTTGCGTATTAGAATAGAGGGCTAATAGGTTAGTAGGGGTAGGTTGATATACGACTTTTTGATAGTAGGTTAGTAGGAGTAGCGATGTCTTTACATCGGATGTTGTCATGATTAGTCCTATATTTGTTTACTTTTAGCGTATTTACATTGCCTTTATATCCTGTGTTGTCATTTTCTGTTTTGATATATTAATTTTAGCGTTTTTCATACTATCATGTGCTTCTCCTTAGTAGTCGCTCTTTCTGTTCCCTTTCTTTTCCTTTCCTTTTTCCATATCTAGTTTATTCTGCTTATGGGTTTTTGAGACGAGGGTTCCCAGTAAACGACCTCTCTACCTCTATGAGGTAGTGGTAAGGTATGCGTATATTCTAACCTCCCCAGACTCCACTTATGGGATTCCACTGGGTATGCTGTTGTTGTTGTACTGTAGATATTCCTGATTTATTCACGACCATTAGGCTAAATTTTCG
The DNA here is from genome assembly GCA_025642045.1 of Solanum sejunctum. NCBI lineage: Eukaryota > Viridiplantae > Streptophyta > Magnoliopsida > Solanales > Solanaceae > Solanum > Solanum sejunctum. The sequence continues at coordinate 5,685,264 of JAOTQJ010000099.1, read as the reverse complement.
GCCTTTTTGTTTAGTTACATCTAATTAGGACATTGAATCAACTTGATTTATCTTATGCTAAATTTTCTCTTTGAGTCCTGCTCTTCTTCTTCTTTAACTTCTCTAAATGTCAAATACCCAACGTCGTTTTTTTTTTTTGATTTGATTCCTCATGGTTGTCTTGCACTCCTGTTTGCAGGTTGCGACCACTTTTTATTCTCCTAGCATGAGGGTCAGTAGTCCAAGTTTCTTCCATTGCTTAAAAGACTTGATGAGTGCATATCGTAAGGGACATTACATTTCATATTACTGCATTGAAGTCTATGAATATTAGAACCACTGCAATGTTGTTTCATCCATACTTTTCTTAGGTTATTTGTGAAGTTTACCATGTGGACATGTCTAGAGTTACAGATTTCTTCATGTAAATTCTTTTATCAAGATTAAGTCCTCTTGAATTAAGCTTGTAAATCTATACATAAGAGCACCAATAACCATTGTGTTTTTCCTCTGCATCAATGGAAGATATGTTGAGAGTACCCCACAATATGCAGAGTGTGGCATTTATTTGGTCAAATTTCGACAACTTCAGGTACTTAAAAGAATTGACATCAACATTATCAATCTACTATGATACATTAAAATCACATTTCTTTATACAATTGGATGGTTTCTAATTCCATTGCCCATTCTCTTTCTCTCTGTCTGTTTTTCCTTTGTCCCCCTGTAACCAGTCTCAAGCTCTGGGAATGATTCACTCTCATGTTCTTTCCGTTCTTAGAAGTACTTCTTCTCAGGTAAATCTGCTTTATGCACTACAATCTTTGACTTGCATCTGAATGGTTGCATAACCTGATGTAAATATACTCATTTTATCAGGTTCAGGCTGCATTACGAAGCAGTGGTGGTAGCAAAACATCTTTTGCTGAGGGTATAGAATCATCTATAATATATGTACGCTTCAAGGCTGCAGCAAATGAGGTTACATTGGAACATCTCCTTGTCTTTTAGTTTGTAGAAACTCTATTAATTCGTTGTATGAGAGTGAGTATTTCTAATCTAAAAAATATGTAAAAAGAAAAGCCACTAGGGCTGGCTTTTACGTGTAATCCATGAACCAAATGTTCTTAGTTACCTGCAGCTAAGCCTATCTTGGAGGCAATTGAAAGCAGAACACCTAGAAAAGAGTATATTCAACTTATTGAGGAATGCCACAAACTCTATTCTGAACAACGCCTTTCCTTGGTGAGTAGTAAGCTACTCCTTTTAGTTCTATATATATGAATATATGACTTTTTTCTTGATTTTGTCTTCCTATTCTTTGATTCGCCATTTTAATTAGCACTCGTTCTGTTTCATTTAATTCAGATAAGAGGTATAGTGCAACAACGGATCTCTGAATTTTCGAGGAAAGAAGCATTGTCGTCTTTAACTAGATCTGGATGTGCATATTTAATGCAGGTAAATTCAAATGACATCAGTACTATTTACAACATTTTGTACTAGAGAATGTATGAAACAAAAAGTTAAAGATTATCTAATTTGTAATCAAATAATTAACAAATGATTTAATCGAATTGAATCTCGAAATTGGCCAAATTCTTCACTGATAGAAATGCACCTTTTGATGCATACGGTTCAAAAAAATTGTGAATATAGATTCCAGTCCTCTTATAGAAATGCACCTTTTGATGCATACAGTTCAAAAAAATTGTGCATATAGATTCCGTCCTCTTTCTTTTTTCTTCTAGAAAGGTTCTTTCTTATTTCTATCGAAAGGGTATAATTATTACATCTTGCCTTACAAAACTCGGATGACTGTTCTTTTTATGGTGATGGTGGTGATTTTATTTATGGCATGTCTGGAAAGATACCCTAGTAATTGGATTTGGTTTATTCAGTGTAATTACACTGTCTAGCCTATTTGGTTGGCCATGTAATTACCTGGTCAACAGGTAATTGAGTGTAATTGGCAAGGGGTAATTTTACTCTCCAATTTACAGAGGGAGGCTGTGAATTATTGGTAATTATTTTTAATTTCTTCTTTTTATTTCTATTTTGTTTTTTCGCTAAATTTATTTTTATTTTTACTATTTCAATTTTTTTTTACCTTTTAATTATTTCTAATATTTTCTAAAAATGTTTTTTGTTAATCTTTTACTATCTATATTTGATTTGATTTCCTTCTTATTCTCAACCTTTATTTCATATGATTTCATGTAACTTTTCGTATTATCTATTTTTTATTTTTTTATGTTTATTTTTTTTCACTAGCATGATCTTTTTGGTATTTTAATTTTTAAATTAAAGTAGAATTCGTTGTTAAATAGGGTTGTAGACTTACATTTTTTTTCTTTTAAATCATATTTATGCACATTATCTTAAAATTTGACATAAGAGTATTATGTTAAATTTTTTATTTTGAATTTAGAACTTATGTTATATTTTCAATTTCATTTGTTTTGACTCGATATTTAACGTTGTAAGCTATTTTTTTTTAAAAAAAATTAGACTAAATGGATTATCAGGATTTATCTAACAAAAATCCTTCCAGGCACGCTTTCTCAAAATCTCTCTCCTAACAGAGGAGGGCAAAACGCCTTTGCGGTGACCTTCCGTCACCGAAATCCACCTCTTTTCCGTCTCCTTTTCTTCCCAGCCTCCATCTCCTACATTTTATCAGATTATGGAGAAAGATATGATTTTTTTCACGATGAGTTTCAAGTCTTTGAACATAGCAAGAGGCGTTGCTCGAGCAGAATTGTGGTATGACTGAACTGAGAGAGGAAGAAACATGATGACCAAAGCAAGCTTTAGTCAATGAACAATGTAATGGATTTGTTCATTTCTTAAGGAAGCATCAAAGGTGAAAGGGAATGTTGTTAGAAGATGGAGAAGGTAGGAGCATGTTTCACATGTATTTTGTGCAAGAAACTTTAACAAGAAGGGCAAATATATAAGCATTATCAGCATAGAAGGAAAGAACATATCTATATTAATAGTCCCTGAAATCACATTCAATGCTGGTTCGTGGGACTTGGCCACCAAAATTGGAAAGTTCATTTATTACAAATCAACAAGACAGCAAGAATCACAAAATGATTGACAAGAGATCTCTTATGCAAAGACCTAAGTTGCTCGGACTCGGGTGCGGAGCTAGAGGTCGGATCCTTCATGGTCTAATTTTTAAGATTCGGGGATATGGATCCATGTATGGATATGGGTGCAGGGCTTCGCCTAAAAATAATCAAAATATCCAAAATTAGAATGTTAAAACCTAAATTCTGAGATATTATGTGGAGAACTTGAAGAGAATCCTGGAAGTAGATTAAAGGAAAAGATGTGATATAGAAATTTTTATGCAAAAGGTATTCCATTTTCTTCAATTTCACCTTAGTGTTTGTATTGATTACAAAAATTATTAAAACCATCCAAACTTTCCCCATCGATTTTGGTCAAAGTACCCAAAATCGGTTGACCAAATTGGACACGGATCCCACACCCACATCCATACTCTTGTCATGTCAACACGGGTGTGGCACCAAAAGTGAAGAGTCCGAGCAACTTAGGCAAAGAGTTTTAGGAGGAGCAAATGAACTTCTAAAGAGATTGATATTAGCATTCCTCCACTTTTAGGCGAAAGTTAAGAAACAAGAATCGATCACAAAAGAGAGAGGGGGCACCATATTTATTGACGAAATTCGAATCAAACTCGCAACAAGCTCTTAGCCAGAAGTATTTTTGGGAGCTTCCCAGCAAATGGATCCGAGACCCCAATCCCCTCGGAAGTACGTAGATGGGCAAGTAAAAACTGGAATCAAGCTCATGGCCTTAACTTCTATGAGATGGGACACAACCTTTTCCTTTTTGAGTTCTCTTCCATTACTGTTGCTGAACATGTACTTAGAGAAAGATGGCTTTGGATGAACCATTGCATACAACTACAATGGTGGTTGCCGACTGTGGGTGCAATTCAATCTAAGGCAGAAGTAAACCATGTTTGGATCAGATTGGTGGGCCTCTCGTTACATCTGTGGTCACAAAACGTATTCAGAGCAGGAGGAGATTTCTGCGGTGGATGGGTGAAAACAGATGAGGAAGAAAAACTTTGAAACCACCTAAAATGGGCTAGAATACTTGTAAAAAATAATGGAAACCCCATTCCGAAGGAAGTAAAACTAGTTTTCGAGGGTTTTGGGTATATCATACAAGCTAAGTTGCTCGGACTCGAGTGCGGATGTCCGATACGGGTGTGGATCTAAAGGTCGGATCCTTCAAGGTCTAATTTTTAAGATTTGGGGATATGGATCCATGTATGGATATAGTTGCGGGGATTCGCCTAAAAATAATCAAAATATCTAAAAATAGAGTGATAAAACCTAAATTATGAGACACCCACACCCACACCCACACCCATGACGTGTCGACAATGGTGTGGCACCAAAAGTGAAGAGTTCGAGCAACTTAGCGTACAAGTATGGTATGAGACACCGACTAGGTTCTTTGTCGGCGAAGAATGTTTGGACGTTGAAGGTGAAAAAAGGGATCTTGCTTTGGCCCAACAGTTAATACACGGGGTGGTGCAGTGAGGTCCACACCTTTGCCAGCTGATGATAGCTAGGGGTGCTCATGATTCGATTTGGATTGATTATTGGTTTAAATCATAACCAAACCAATTTAGTCGACTTTTAAATTTCTAAAACCAAAACCAAACCAAATAAAAAAATAACCGTTGATTTGATTGTCGGTTTGGCTAGGTTTGGTTTATTTTTTTTTGATTATTTTTCGGTTTGAAAATAATAGGTTTGTCGAGCGCATACGCATCTCAATGGACACAAACACCTAGTATATGAAGAATCCACAGAAGGCTATTGTGTATTAAATTAAGCAATAGTGCTAGAGTTATTATTACACGAACAAAGTAATTTAGCTAAGCAATACTAATGGGTTTATCGAGCGCATACGCATCTCAATGGACACAAACACCTAGTACATGAAGAATCCACAGAAGGCTATTGTGTATTAAATTAAGCAATAGTGCTAGAGTTATTATTACAAGAATAAAGTGATTTAGCTAAGCAATATTAATTTTATTATACATGAATAAAGTGATATAGTTAAACAATATTAAAGTGATTATACACCAAAAATCAAATCTTCATTAAAAAATACTCAATCGTAACAATCAAAAACTACCCGGGGGAGAGAGTACAAGAAAATTATATTCCAAAACACTAACAAGGGAATTTTTAAATATAAATGGTAAAGTTAAAAATTTAAATTAATTAAAATTTAACAAAATATTTATATATTGTTTATGAATTATGAATACTATATAAATAATCATAAAATTTATATATATAATTGTTTAGTTATTTTTGTAGTTTTTTTTTACTAAAACCAAGTCCAAACCAAATAGTATTGGTTTTCAAAATTTTAAAACCAAGCCTAACCAAATGAAATCAAATATCGAATTTTTTAATCGATTTTGTTTGGATTGCGGTTCGATTTGGTTGTTTAACTATAACCATGAACAAACCTAGTGATAGCAACTACTACATGGGGCCTTCTAAAGTTTTGAATTCATTAAATATGCACGTGACCCGGAGCAAGAGAAAGGAAAAGAAATTAAAAGGTTGGGCCCGGATCCACTGGCCCAACATGTTGTTTACTTAAATGAAAAGAAGCCCCAAAATATTGAAAGTATTTATGAGCCTTTACTTGATGAAATAGAAGCAAACTGCAGAACCCTAAGGAAGCAAGTCAGAGAAGGAGATTTAATTCCACTGGAACAAGGAGAGGAAGGTCATAAGATGGATTCTGAAGTAGCCCTGAGGGATGATAGCGACATGTTGATTATCCAAATAGAGGATAGAGCAGAGCTGGGGATACAAATAGTTAGAAACATGCAATTGGATCGTGAGGTGGAGGGGGGATACAGTTGAGAATGTTCTACTACTGAACTCTGATGAGAATGGTACAGTCGTAGAGAATGAAATTCCTTCATAGGTCCAACAAAACATAATTAGGCTCAGCAATGAATTTGGGGTGCACTTTGTTAGCTGGGAAGAAGTGGCCCTGAACCTCTTCATGTCGATTGATAGCAGGAGACAAACAGTTGGGGTGGGGTGGGGGTTATAGCTTTAGTCCCTATAACTTCAATAAAGAAGGTGCTGAGAGAACCAAGAAACTAGAACCAATGAGTAACTTTGTGATATATGGCACAAGAAGCAGGGGGTTGTTAACATAGTCTCGTGGAATCTAAGGGGCCTCAATGATCAAAGGAAGAGGCAACAGATCAAAACCATGATGAATAAATATAGGGCAAATATGTATTTTTTTCGGAATAAAAAATTAATGGTGATATAAGTGGGATTGTTAGAGTTATGGGCAAATGGAAGGTCAAATATGCACAATTAGATGCAAGTGGGACAAGAGGGGGTATCATTATCTTGTGGGATAGTAGTATTTGGAACGATGAAGTATGTGAAGTAGAGGCATACAATACACCTATAAGTTCACAGGGAAAGCACAAGATTTTGGATGACATTTGTCAGGTGTTTATGCCCCAAATAGTAGAGAAGAAAGAGAAGAAGTATGGGGAGAATTGGGGGCAGTGAGGGGTTTTTCCAGTGGACCTTGGGTGGTGGTGAGGGATTTCAACATAGTAAGATTCCCATCGGAGAAGAAGAATTGTAACAGATTCTGTAAAGCAATGGAAGAAATTGTAACAGATTTTGTAAAGCAATGGAAGAATTTTCTGAATTTATAGAGGACATGGAACTACAAGACTTACCACTTGTAGGTGTCAGTTTCACATGGAGGAAAGGGGACATACAAGATATTGCAGCTAGACTGGATAGATTCTTGATCTCTGAGGAATCGGAAGTAATCTTTAGAAAGATTAAACAATCAATCTTACCTAGAGTAACTTCTGACCATAACCCTTTGTTGTTAGAATGTGGCAATTGGGAGAGATCAATCTCTTATTTTAAGTTTGAGAACTGGTGGCTACAGACTCAAGACTTTAATGAAAGAGTTAAAGAATGGTGGAATTCTTCAACTTTTGTGGGAAGACCAGAGTATATTCCTGCTTGCAAGTTGAGATTACTGAAAGACAAATAGAAAGAGTAGAGCAAAACAGTACATGGCAATCTACATATGCAAAAACAGAGTATTCTTAATCAGTTAGCTGATCTAGACTTGATACAAGACCGAAGAGCCCTATCTGATGATGAGTCTTATTTAAGAGCAATATTGATGGAGTTTGAAGAAATTGCCAAGAGGGAGGAAGTAGCTTGGAGGCAAAGGTCTAGTGCCTTGTGGCTTAAAGAAGGGGACCAGAACTCAATATTTTTCCATAGAACAACCACCTGTCACAAGAGGTACAACAACATTGATAAACTGATTATCAATGGATCCTAAATGACTAAATCAACTCCTTTCTACCAAAAACTACACACTGCGATGGATGTTTGGAGACCTCAGTTCAACCCTAGATTCCAGTGTATGGTTAATGGAGAGGACAATGCAGCACTGCAAGGCCAATTTGAAGAGCAGGAAATTAAAAATTGTATGTTTTCTTGTGTAAGTGATAAGGCACCACGCCCTGATGGTTTCACAAATGGCCTTTATTATACACTGCTGGAAGTGATAAAATAGGAAGTGGTACCTGCTATTCAGAATTTTCATGATTAGGCTTATATTGAAAAACGTTTTAATGCCACTTTCATAACACTGATCCCAAAGAAGGTAGGTGCATCTGTACTGAAAGGTTTCAAGCCAATTAGTTTAATTGGGAGTATCTACAAAATCATATCAAAGATCTTAACCGAGAAACTCAAGAAAGTTATGCCAAAGATAGTGGATGATCAACAAATGGCCTTTTTTAAGGGCAAGCAAATCATGTATGCAATTTTGGTGCCCAATGAATGTCCGGATATGAGATACAAATCCAATGTTCCAGGAATCCTATGCAAGCTAGACATAGAAAATGCCTATGATCACTTGAATTGGGAATATATGTTGGGAACCCTAAGAAGGATAGGTTTTGGCTACACCTGGATAAAATGGATGAAGTTTTGTATGTCCATAGTGAAGTTCTTTGTCTTGATCAATAGATCTTCAATTGGCTCCTTCTCCTCGGAGATAGGGTTGAGACAAGGAGACCCCCTTTCTCCTTTTCTTTTCATTTTGGCTATGGGAGGTCTAAGTGATATACTGAAGAGTGCTCAGGTAAATAACAGATGAAGGGTTTCAAAGTGAACGAGGTTGCCAATCTGGAAGTGTCTATTTCTCATTTGTAATATGCTGATGACACCTTGGCGCTATGTGATGCAGAGAAGGAACAACTGAAACACCTATGGGTTATTTTTATCTTGTTTTAAACAATTTCTGGAATTCATATTAATTAGGGAAAGAGTTTTGTCTATCCCGTGAATAAAGTTCCAAAGATCAGTATCTTGGCCAACATTCTAGGTGGCAAGATAAGGGAACTTCCCACCACTTATCTTGGCATGCCTTTGGGAGCTAAATGTAAGTCCATGAATATACGGAACTCTATGGTGGAAAAATGTGAAAAGAAGTTGGTTAATTAGACAAGTCAATACTTATCCGTGAGTGGTAGAGTCACTTTGATCAACGGTGTCCTTGATGCCATTCCAACTTACATGATATCTCTTTTTCCCATTCCTGGGATATCATCAAAAAGTTGGATGCTATCAGAAGGAATTTCCTTTCGCAAGGTAATGGTGAAAGGGAGAAGAAGTATCATTTGGTCAAGTGGGATGTTGTCATAAGCAACAAGAAAGGTGGAGGTATGGGAATCAAGAACTGAAAAGCACAAAACAAGAGCCTCCATTTAAATGGTTATGGAGATTAAGGAAGTTAAATCTCCTTATGGTGTGGGTTTATGGAGAACTATCAGAAATCAGTGCCCAAGAATGTAGGTGATTCTACTATCAAACTGGGTAATGGTAGAAAGACTATGTTCTGGAATGATAAATGGCTAGGACAAACATCTTTGAGGCAACAGTTCCTGGATATCTACAACATCAATCAATAGAAACAAGCTACAATCGTAGAGTTAGAAATGCACAAGGTTGGAATTTGTCCTAAAACAGATTTCTCAATGATTGGGAGGTAGAGAAAATGATTCAATTCAAACAAAGGAGTGGTCTTGGAGGAGGATCTGGGTAGGAAAGCCACACAAGGTGGCCTGTTTCACTTGGCTAGTTGCTAATCAAGCTGTTTTGACTCAGGACAACCTTATGAAAAAGGGAGGACAGTTATGTTCCAGATGTTTCTTTTGTGAAGTTTAGATGGAGACAATAAACAATCTTTTCTTGCATTGCAAAGTGACTGAGCAACTCTGGCAATGGTTCTTTAACTCAAGGGGGATTAAATGGTCCATGCCAAGGAACACTGCAGAAGTCCTAGCATGTTGGACCAGAGATGGGAATCAATCAGAACATAAGAAGAGATGGAAGATCGTCCCTGCTTGCATGTTGCGGACAGTTTGGAAGGAAAGAAATCAGATATGTTTTGAGAATAAGTGTATTCCTTTCCAAAGCCTAAAAATGATCTGTTTAGCAATTTTATACTTTTGGTGCACCAATATTGTACCGAAGGATCAAGGGGAGATCTCTCTATTTTTAGATAACTTATGAAGGTCATAGGTGATAGATCTCTATTGGCTTTTCCAATATACTTTTGATGTAATTATTACATGAGTACACTATTGGTGTAACTCTTTTGTTTATAATACCAATTAACCTTATAAAAAAAAGACTATATATATTATCTTTTTGTCTATTGGTTTACTCCCTCCGTTTCAAAAATAGTAACATGATTTGACTTGGCACAAAGTTTAAGAAAAGAAAGAAGACTTTTCAATCTTGTGGTCCTAAATTAAAGTTGTTTTAAATGTATCAAAATGTCTTTTGATTTTGTGGCCTTAAATATACCACGTGGAAAATTGAAATTAAAGTTCTGCCAAAAAAGAAAATGGTCCATTCTTTTTGAAACAAATCAAAAAGAAAAGGAGTTCACTCTTTTTGAAATGGAGGGAGTAATATTTTTTTGATGTTATATTTATAGTAGTAATTTTTTTTATCAAACGTGCATTTCATGATGTTCATAGAAATTTTGTTAGTTTTCATGATTAATTTAATTAAAAATATTGATTTGAAAATATGAATCAATTATTTTTAGAACATTAGTTAAGAACATATATTTATTAATTATTGTATTCTCAAAAGACAATATATATCTTAAATATTTAATTTGATATTATTTATAGAGTCGCTCATGTGTCTAATAAATTCTTAATTTTAAATAATTAACTTTTATTTTTAAAATTTAATATAACCTTAAGATTCCACTTGTGCAACCAAACATGGCAATTGTAATTATAATGTAGTTACATTGTGGCAAACAAACAGGTCATCGTAATTACTAGATTGTGTAATTACTACCCTAGCAATTACACCAATTTCAATTACCAGGTGGCTTTCCGACCTTATTGTTGGTGTTGGTGGGGGTGTCAGAAGAAGAAGATGAAAAGACATAATTCAACATTGACCTCCCAGTCTTGATATTCGTATAAGCAATCAAAATCTGATGTTCTTACGACCTTGCAGATTTATTCTTTCCTATGAATTGTCTTTTTAAGATGTTAACTATTTGGTATGAAATGTCTATAGGTTACTGCCATTAAAGTTGCATTATCTGGTAGTCAAAATCAAAAACTGGAGTCTGGGATTGCAAAGCCACTCAAGGATCATGCTTTTGCTTCACCAGAAAAGATTGTCGAGCTCCTTCAGAAGGTAAACAGATAGATGAGCTTATTTTGCGTTGAAGTAAAGAAAAAAACCTTTGTGGAACACTGATTTTTTTTTACACAAATTGCTGAATGAACCAAAATAACCAAACCAATCAATTATACTGGTTTTCAATCACCAAACATCATGCCTGCTGATCTTTTGTCATTCAATCAGTGTTTCAATCTCTTTCAACTAAGATGCTGATTCATTTATTTGGCACAGGTCAGCACGGCAATAGATGAAGATTTGCCTAGGGTGTTGGTAAAAATGAGGCTCTATTTGCAGAATTCATCGACACGTGCAATACTTTTCAAACCCATTAAGTAAGATCTTTTGTGCAATTATATCATAATAAAACTTATTTAATATGTTAATCTTTTATATCTTTATACTTGTGAGAAGTAAAGGCACTGGAAAATATGTTTGAATTGTGTGAACTACATTACTACAATGCGCCTATACATAACTCCTTTTACATGTAAGACAATATATACCGGGATTGTTATAGATTTAACTAATACTAGGACTTGTGAGGGACTGGGTGAAAATACGTGCAAGCTGATTATTTGATTTCCCATACTTGTAACAATATCTCCCAAGAGCTAAGTGCTCGGACTCGGTTGCGGGTGTCCAATACAGGTGCTAATTTAGAAGTTGTATCCTTCATGATTTTAGTGTTTAGATTCACGGGTATGAATCCAGTTATTGACACTAGTGTGAGGACTATGCTAAAATAATTCAAATATCTTTCAGTAGAGTTATAAAAATATGTCTGAAATATGGTTGGACTATTTGGAAGGAAAGGAATGCACTAACTTTTGAGAGCAAATTTGAATATGATTATTATTAAGTACAAATGTATCTCCTTACTATTTTTTGCGTAACATGGCTATTACAAATCATATAAAAACCATCATAGACTTCTTGAGTTCATTGCATATTCAAAAGTGATATTGACCTGGAAATATCTTTAAAGCATCTTCTGGTTACAAACTTTTTAATACAACTATCTTTTGATGATAAAAAAAGATAAACCTAGATTTTGATTTCACCCCATCTTTTATTTTGATTTTAGAAATCATTGTATCTGTGTCAAATTTCTCTATCTATTTTGCTGAAAGTGTCCAAAATTGATTGATCATATTTGGTATAAATTCCACACTTATATCGTGTCAACACAGTATGGCACCGAGAGTAAAGAGTCTGTGCAACTTAGCTTGAGAGTATTTTTTTCTCTGTTGAGGTGACTTTCAATCTTATGTGTTTAGTCCTCCAACGGAACATCAAATTTGGCGCAATATTAAAGGCAGTTTGATTATCACACACAAGTTCCATTTGAATGATTTCTTCAAATTTCAATTCTTTGAGCAACCGATTCATCCAAACTAGATTGAGTAACCACGCTTAAGTTCTTACTTTTCCAAGACATAAGTTTACTCAGAAAATGTCTAAAGCATACTTTTGTTATGATATAACAATATGTGATCTGGACAACAACAATCTTGATACTCAGAAAATCTTCAATCTTCCCAATTCTGTAGTGATATTGCTTCAGACTACTTGTTAGAATCCTTAATTATAGGGATTTAAGAATTATAGGATCAATTTTAGGGATATGATGCCAATCAGATATTCTGTAAATATTCAGCTGGCTTGTATAGAGCCCCAAGCTCTTGTATATATTGACCTAATTCCATACCTCTCAAAACACAGTAGAGAGAGTTTAGCCCGAGGACGTAGGCACCACTTGTCGAACCTCGTAAATCATTT
>JAOTQJ010000099.1:5638051-5663044 GCA_025642045.1 Solanum sejunctum | reverse complement strand
ATCGAGTTATCTTAAGTGTCATATTGATTGGAACTTGCGGGCTGTTGTATGTAAGGCTATTAGCTCACGTCCTTCATGACTTATTAAGTGATGTTATAAGACTGTTTTAGGTTTTTTTATATGTGTAAATGTTTGTCGAATAGTTTGGTTAAATTTGGAATAAGTTGGGAGTTGTCAACGTCGAAATGTAGCGAAGGAAGATAGCGTTATGCTGTCCATTTTTAGATTATGTGGAATTGTGATGTGTTGTGCTTTGTGGGCTATTGTAAGACTGTTATGATATTAAAATATGATGTAAATAATGTGTACGCACTATTGTGTATTAGAAAATACAATTAGGGGCAGAAAGGTTAAAGGAATACGCTCAGGTTTATAATCACCCGATTGCTGCCCATGTATTGTTTTCTTATGTGATTAGGATGTCAAGGTGTATCTATTGGCTATTAATGCTAGTTTTATCACCTACTATGTTGTAAATAAGTATTTGTAGGAAGGAAAGTTTATCTCGAGGTAGTAATAAGGTCATACAACGAGGTATGTAAGGTTACTTGATTTCGTATCACTTGGCATGAAACATAGATCTCTCCTTGGTATATAAAGGCATTTACCAACTCCGACACAACTATTAACCATGTCTCCACTATTGCACATGTACATATGATTCCATACATATATACCTTCAATACTGCATACATGTTTGGATACCAAGTGACGTGAGTTCTTGTTACAAAGTAAAGTTCACGAGTTGTCCATTTCTTACGCATTTCATCATTTATGTAATGTACTTTTTTCATTATCATGTTGTATTTTGTGATTATCCACATGTCACATGCTACATATACAGTGTTACAGATCCAATTTGTGGCCACCAAAAGAATCATCTCAAAGGTAATTTAAAGATAAAGTATACGATTTTTGATAGCCGGTAGCCCGAGGGGTGGAGATAGCACCTAGCCAGGGACGATCCTATCAATGGGGGTAGCCCAAAGAGTTAAGTACAAGCTATCCAGGGACGAAACTCATACAGTTTCACCATTGATCAGCTGGTCATTTGTTTTACAGTTGTACACAGATTATACAATAAAGGTAAAGTAATATAAAGAACATAAAGTAAATGATTCCACAGTATAACTAAGGGTGGTCCATAATCTTCCACAGATGCATGGTTTCATTTGAGTTGTTACTTTATATATAGTATATCATGCCTTACATACTCAGTACATTATCTCGTACTGACGTTCCTTACGGGGGACCTGCATTTTATGCTGCAGGTACAGGTGCTAGTAGATCTCCCTAGTAGTATTACAGGATATTCAGCTGCTATCACCAAGCTCAAGGTTGCTTTGGGGCTTTGTATATGTCTAGAGCTTACGTGTTTTTATTGCACAGTTTGTTGAGGAAGGGTCTATCTCGACCTTTTTAGATGTTTTTTCTTTATTTAGAGGCTTTGTAGACTATATAAAGTAAAGTGTGGTCATATCTCGTACTTTAAATACCATGGCCCTAACGGCCTAGTCATATGCATTTCCTTTTGGCTTGTTATCACTATTTATCTTCTTAAAGGCATGTCTGACGTACAAACCCCTTATAGTATGTATAGAAAGCGCATAGTTACAAATTGGTTCTCCCAAGCCTTATCGGCAACGGGTGATAGTCCACCCTAATGGGACTTTGGGGCATGACAGCCCCGTGAACAAATCATTATTTTAAAGCATTTTTAGGAGACCACTAGACACGGTGAACTTGTTGTTGGCCGGTAATGGTGGCAACACTATAGCTCCTGTAACATCTATGGCCACAGGGTTCAATCTATATTGATTCCAACCATATGTATTTTCATTGAAATCACTATGGTGTGGCCTATATTTCCCATTGAGATAGGTTCTCATCTCCATCTATGTTATCATCATTTTACTCTATAGCTTTATCAATCGTAATGTCCTCATTTTATTGGGCCATTCGTCTAGCAATTCGATGGATATCTAAACTAACTAGAACTAAGAGATTGTCTTGGCTCCATGTGTTGGGCATACAAACCTAGTAAACCCTGCAAAAGAAACTTCAACAACAAAAACAAAACAAAATTAAAATATAAGAGAACATAGAAATTAACACCAAAACCAACTATTTGTGAAACCCAGTCAAAACCTAGTCGTATTCCCTGGCAATAGTGCCATAAATTTGATATCACGCTCTAACAGTAAAGCGGTCGCTATCAAATATGAACCTAACCAAAGTCTAGGGTCGAATCCACATGGAATACAAGGTTTGACCAAATTGACTTACCAATAGTCATTTCAAGTATCAATCAACAATATTCTCTAAAAAAAGGGGTGGTTTGTAAATTAGAGTGAAATAACTAAAAAAACTATACTAACAATCACGAAGAGACAATCAGTTTGAGTGTGAATTTGGGAATTGTGTTCTCCATAATTCACAAACTCAAATGCCCCGGATAACATAACCTCGATTGGGATATTGCATCTAGGACAGTAACTTAGGTTCTTCTAGTCTTTTGGTAAAGGTGAAGGTTGAATTTCACTATGGCTCTTAGTGAGCAACTATTTTATGCCAACTAACTATTACCTATTGTCCAGTCAACCTCTCCTTGGTCAGGTTTGGTTGATTAGATGAGAACACATCAATCGAATCCTATCACCTATTTAATTTTCCTATTCATCATTACCTTGGTTGGGATCATGACACTAGGTAGGGTTTGGTGTTGACTACCACCAAAAAACAAGAAATTCAAAGGAAAATGAATAATACATACAAATACCCAATGAAAGAAATGCAAATGATCTGGGTTATCTCAATCTAGCTATTCATGGTTCCCACAACCCAAGTTATGAGGATTTATCTACTCATAACTTAGGTAAAATCACAATCAAAGAATAAAATAGACATAGTTGAGAGATTACCCGGCGAAACTGATGAAAAATAAACCACCTTGATTTTGGATTCATAAGCTTGAATAATAGAGTTGAATTATAAGTGATTCCAATTCCCAAATTGGGTCTTCAAAGTGAAACCCTAGGTGTCTACTCTAAAGCCCTAATAGATTCTCTCTTGAAAAGATATTCTATTCTCTACAATCTGATTCTTGTCTAAAAACCTTAACTTATACTATTTATACTATTTACAAAAAGGACCATAAAATAAATAAGAAAATTTAGTTGGCAACAATTATGGATTATAGTTACAACTCGTAAGGTAACCTAATAGTCGCAATTGGGCTTTCATAGTCAGCACTTAGAATTTTGGACTTGACTGCTATGATCCATGCTACAAGTCATTGTTTTATCTACGACTCATACCCTTGGCTCATAGGCTGAACTTCAATTTTTCAAATTTTGATTTTGGAAGTTGTTAATCACTACAGTCATCCCCTATGACTCATAGCTTTGGCTATGACTCATAGCTTTGGCTATGCTCGTAGCTTGGGCTACTACTCATAGTGGGTCTCGTAGGTCCTTAAATTCCACAAAATCTACTACTTTTCTCTATGATTAATCCAACCTATTTTTAATGCAAAAACAAACACAAAATACATTAAAACCATAAAAAGTTACATTGAGAACATACAAAATCCCTTGTTTTAGGCACCAAATATGTTGTATTTTGACAGCACATCAATAACTTGGGAAAAATCATAAACAATGAATAAGACATAGTTGAGAGATTACCCAAAGTGAATGAAGAACAATAAACCACCTTAATTTTGGATTCACAAGCTTGAATAATGGAGTTAAACTACAAGTGATTCCAATCCCCAAATTGGGTTTTCCAAGTGAAACCCTAGTTATCTACTCTAAAACCCTAAGAGAATCTCTTTACAAAATCTTCTCTTCTTTACAATCTGATTCTCCTATTAAAATTCTAACTTATACTATTTACAAAAAGGACCTTAAAATCTTCTTTTCTAGCCAACATGACATGACTTGGTATACAGTTGGCAACTTTAATGTGATAACTTGTCTTGAAGAAAAACTGGAAGGAATTATTTATGAAATGAAGGAAGAGTTTTGCATTTATCCGTAACATTGAGGCTTCTGGTTTTTCTGATCTTAGTTCAATCGTCAGAATTTACCTACTCCAACCTTAGGGGAATTAGTTTCAGAATTTGAAAAAGATTAGACAGGGTTATGATTAATTATAGATGGATGGACTCTATGCCTCATACAATAGTGTCTCACCTCTCTAGTATGGCTTCTAATCATATCCTAGTACTCTTGGAAATGATTGATAATCAGGTCATCCCTATTAAGTACTTTAAATTTCTTTATTGTTGGAGTAATTAACAATCTTTTGTGGAGATCGTAAGCAATTGTTGGAACATACATACTGAGGCCAACCCAATGTGTATTTTCCATCAAAAGATCAAGAGATTGTGCCCCACTCTTAGTAACTGGTCAAAAGCTAAATTTGGTGATATCTATGCTAAGGTTAAGGAGTTTGAAGAAAAGGCTAGACAGGCTAAAGAAAAGCTAATCAACACTAATTCTGAGGAAGGCAAACCAACTCTTCATGCTACTAAAGCTGAATAAATTAGCCATCTAAAGCTAGAGAAATCCATGATCAAGCAGAAAGCTCAGTTTCACTGATTTCAGGAGAGTGATGTAAACTCTAGCTATTTCCATGCTTTGATCAAAGTAGAAGGAGAATATCACATATTCATAGAATCCACAATGAGTAAAGTAACTAGATACAAGGGGATGATGATATTTCCAGAGCAACTTGCAATAATTTTCAACACATCTTTACTGGTGAAGAAATTTACATCCAAGAATAGGCCCTCTATTGCAGACCTAGTATGGTTACTGATGCTCAACATCTAATTATGTAGATTATGCCTACTTTGGAAGAGGTAAGAGGGTGGTTTTTCTATGAATCCAAACTCTGTTGCTAGTCTAGATGGTACAAATGGGAAGTTTTGCCAAATGTATTGGGATATTATCAGGTGTGATCTCTTTAATATTATTCAATTCTTCTTTCGTGGCCAAACTATTCCTAAATATTTCTCTCATGTTGGTTTGATTTTACTCCCAAAAGTAAACCATCCTACTAAATTATCTAAATTTTGACCTATAAACCTCAGTAGTTTCACTAAGAAGATTAATTCCAAACTCCTTTATCTCAGATTAGCCTCTATTCTCCCCAGACTTATTTCCCTCAACCAATCTGGTTCTGTTAAAAATACCATCATTTCTAAAAATATTATGCTGGCATAAGAAACCATTCATCAGATCAAGAAGCCTGATGATGGTAGTAATATTGTCATCAAGTTTGATATGTCCAAGGCCTATAATAGGGTCTCTTGGTCATACACTTGTTTGGGTCTTAGAAGAATATATGGATTTTGGTGAAATTTTCATAGATATGGCTTGGAGAATTATGTCCAACAATTGTACTCAGACATTGTTAATTGTTCTATGCATGGATGTTTTTCCACTCTACAAGGGGCCTTAAATAAGATGACCCTTTCTCACAGCCTCTTTTCATCATTAAGGCAGAGGTGCTATCTAGGTTACTGAATAGGCTCAACTCCAACCCTCAATATCATTGCTTTTTTATGCATCCTAAAGGTCCTCAAATCAATCATCTGAGTTTTGCTGATGATGTAATTATTTTTACATATGAAAAAAAGAAGTCCCTCAAGCTTATTATGCAGACTTTCACTACCTATAAGGAAGTGTCTAAGTAGTTAGTTAATAAAAATAAATGTCACTTCATGATCCTTTCATGTGATCTTGTTTCTACTATTAGAAGGATAAAAAGAAGTTTCTAATTTCAATAAAAAAGATAGCCCTATCACCTACCTTGGTTATCTTATTTATATTGTTAGGCAAAGAGTTATTTATATTCTGAGTTGGTGTTTAAGGTTCAGAACAAGGTCACTGGGTGGCAAACTAAGATACTTTCTTATGGTGGAAGGTTTGTTTTGGTAAAATATGTCTTGTAGTCACTTCCAATTTATCTTCTCTCTTCTGTTTGTCCTCCTAAAACCACTGTCAAATAGATTCATAGGCTCATTGCTGACTTATTTTGGGACTAGAAGAATGATATAAAAAAGCACCATTAGTCCTCATGGAAGAATTTAAGATACTTTATGATGAAGGTGGCATTAGAGTCAAGCAGATGGCTAATGTAGCAACCTCTTTTCAATATAAGCACTAGTGGATCTTTAGGACAAAGAGGACTTTATGGGAGATTTTCTTATGGCTACATATTGTCAAAGAGCCAACCCCATTACCAAAAAGTGGGTTAATGGTCAGTCATTAGTTTGGAAATACATGATTAAGAACAAGCTAAAGATTGAGAATCATATTCAGTGTCATCTTTCATCTAGTTCAACATATTTTTGGTGGGATAATTTGTTGGGGATTGGCCTCTTATCCTACTTCAGAACAAACACAACCAGGCCTAACAATATCAAAGTTTTAGCCTTTCTTAATCAGGGACAATCGAATGTTGAAAGGATCAATCGTATTGTTCCTGTTCACATGGTTCCTCAGATCCTTGCTCATCATTTCTATTACAATGTAACTATTCTAGATAAGGTTGAATAGATGTCTAACAGTGATGGTAATTTAACTTTTTTTCGTTAGCCTAGAATCTCATCAGGATGAAGAGGGATAACATTATTCTTAATTCGCATACCTGGAACAAATATATTCCCTTCAAGTGCTCTTTATTTTATGGAGAACTTTGAGGGGTATGCTTCTAACCAGTGAAAACATCATCTCTTTTGGTCAAGAACTTGTCATTTGTTATTGATGTTATGTTCTTGGATAGGATAATATTGATCATATCTTTGTGGCTAAGCATTTTACAAGGAAAGTGTGGGGAATTTTCGCTACTTATGTTGCTATTGATAAGAGTTACCCTCCCTATAAGATGGTGGTCTTCTAAAAGCAACAATGATGTTCACAAGCTCATATTCCATCCACTACTATCTTTATTTGCTGGAACATGTGGAAAGATAGATGTGCAAGAGAACATGGTGGGAAAATATCTAATCTTATAGTGATCAAATATGCTATTTTTATAGATACCTCCAACCTTCTCTATACTACCTTTCCTTACATTAATTGGCCTTTCAATTGGAAAGAGTTGTTCTAAATGGTTGAAGGTTGTGTTCATGAGATGAAGGTTTCCAAAGTGTACTGGAAAACTCCTTCAGCAGAAATAGTTAGGTTGAATACTGATGGTAGTGCAGTAAATAACACAAGTAATATTGGTGTTGTGGAATCTATAGGAACCATTCAAGTGATTTAATATTTGCATACTATTCTCCTATTAGGGTTGGTATCAACAATCAAGCTAAATTGGAAGCTACCCTCATTGGTTTAATTTGGTGTTTTCAGTTAGGCTACAATAAGGTGGTGCTAGAAATGGACATCAAAACTCTCTATGAAGTGAATTAGGAAGCAACTTCAACCTCTATGGCTCATTGTACAGATTCTTAGTAGAATTCATAATCTCAGTCGCCAGCTTTAGTATTTAGATGCACTCATATATATATATAGGGAATCTAATTTGGTAGATAACATTCTAAGTACAATCACAGCATTACCTCTCCAAGGCTTTTCTTTATAGTCTACAAGCTCCGAAAGGAAGCAAAATATTATTTTGCAATGGACAAATATGGTATGGCAAACTTCAAAAGGTAAAAGTTGAAAATACTCAAAAAGCCACCTTGATCAGTGAGTTTCCTCCAAAGGCTAATAACCCTGGTCTTCGTTAGGATATGTCTAGTTATAGTCATAGCTTTTCTTAAAGATTAGGTGTTTTTCTTTTGTTTTGTTTTACTTTGTAAGGGAAGAGTCTCTCTTAATAAATTACTTTCCTAGACTAAATGTAATGAGAGGAATACATTCTTAGCTTTTAGTTTAGTTTTTTGCACCTTTTTTAGTAATGGGGATGAGTTGACCGACCTTAGTAGGTTGACCAACTTATGAACAATAATAGGACCAGAAGTATGGTTTATGTCCCTCCTCCTTGTACTTTGTTTTGGTTATTACTAATGATAAAGTCTGGGGTTGTTTCCCACCCCTTAACCACCACAAGGGTTGTTAAAATTAAAAAAACCATCATCATGTCTCGAATCATCATATTTTTACCAATAGTCAAGCATACCAAATATGGAAATCTCAATTTTACATATTCAAAATCAAGAAATTCAAGAAAAGAATCAGGAGATAATTAGTGGAATTTAATCAATTTGATTATAGAATCACTTACCCAAAAGTTTTCTCCCAAAAGTCTTTTCAAAAATAGCAGCTCAAAGCTTGAAATCATGGAAATGAAGTAAAAATGGAGTTTTCACAATTTTCAAAACTGGACAAACATGAACTTAAAAAGACACAAGCCTCCACAAATGTGGGAAAGCTATCTGCATATGTGAAGTGGAATTTGACAGTCTTCTACGGAGGCAAATCCATGAATGAAGAAAACTGATGCTGGCGACCTCTGTGAATGCAGTACCACGACTGTAAATGTGGAGAAAATATTAATATGCACCAGAAACCATATTTTCAGCTAAACTAAAAACCCAGAATGGACCCTCGGGGTCTACTTGGAACCTAAATTTTATAAACCAGACATGTATCTATACTAGAAATGGTGATTTGAACTAAACGGAACAACCAGAATTCGATTTCGATGTCTCCTCGACACAATTACCAATCCAACTCAACCAAATTAGTTTAAAACTCAAAATACCAAAGCTTCTCTCAAAAAATCCAAAAATTATAACGAGACAATTTCTAATGTTAGTTTTATTATTGGAACTATCAGAATTTTAATTCGATCTTCCGAACTCTAAGTGTTGGTCAAAGTCAAACTTTGGCTCCAAGAACAACTAAAAATGCAAGTTTAGGTCCAAAATCTCTATTTTAACTCTAAATTCAGTTTTATAACTTCTCCTAGACCAAGTTTGACATTCTAGAGCTAATGGAATTGACGGATTTTTGATCTGACACTCAAAACTCAAAATAGTACAAAAAATCACTTTTCCAACAACTTGGCTTCCAAAGATGACAAAACTCATATTTTTAACTTTTAAAATACATGATCTCAGTTCCAACAATACAGATAGCTCAAAATAGGTCCAAAGTAGCTTATGAAAAGGAAAAACTGTAATTCTCAAAGACAAGCTAAAAAATGACCAACCAGGTCATTACATCATTAACCATTAAAAATAATGTTCGTCCTCAAACATAAGAGAAAGAGGAGTACCTGAAGTCTCAAAAAGGTTGAGATATTTGGCCCCCATATCTGATCCAACTCCCAAGTAGTTTCTTCAATGAGACGGTGCTACCACTGAAGCTTCACTGAAGGTAATTCCTTGGTCCTCAACTTCCTAACCTGCCTGTCCAATATAGCAGTAGGCTCTTCCTCATAGGACAAGTCTGAACCCAACTCAACTGAATCATAAGAGATCACATGTGACTCATGTGGAATGTATCAAAGGTGCATAGAGACATGGAATACAAGAAGAACCGCTAATAGTCTCGATGGCAATGCCAACTTATAGGCAACCTCACCAAATCTTGCCAAATCTAATCACACCCTTCATAGTGAAATCTTCAGCCAAACACTATCCCCAACTAAGAAATCAAGACACCTAGTCCTCCAGTCAACATAACTCTTCTAGAGGCTCTGGCTATCAACAATCTCTGTTGTATCAATTGAACCTGATCCATAGTATTTTTGAGTAAATCAACACCCAACACATCAACTGAACCATAAACAAACCACCCAATAGGCAATTTACATCTCTAGCCATGTAAAGCCTCAAACGGTGCCATCTGCATAATGGGATGATAACTGTTGTTGTAAGCAAACTCTGCCAAAGGTAAGTGCTGATCTGATTGGGCCCCAAATCTGTCGCACAAGCCCGAAGCATATCCGCTAACACCTGAATAGTATGCTCGGACTATCCATCATTCTGGGGGTTGAATGCTGAACTTAAATCCAATCAAGTACCCAAACCACATTGTAGAGCCTACCAGAAATAAGAGGTGAACACAGACCCTCTGTCTATCACTGTAGACACTGGCCCCTCATACAATCTAACAATATCTCATATATATATATATATATGTGTGTGTGTGTGTGTGTGTGTGTGTGTGTGTATAACCTAGCCAACTACTCCGCATTGTAGCTAGTGTTCACAAGTAGGAAGCGAGACGACTTAGTTAACTGATTAAGAATCACCAAAATTGAATCCAACTTACCTAATACCGTGGGAAATCTAGTCACAAAATCCATCGTGATACACTCCCATTTCCACCTGAAGATAGGCAACCTTTGCATTGAACTCCTAGGCTTTTAGAGCTTATACTTGACTTGTTGGACGTTTAAGCATTTTTTCCACAAACTCATATATGCCTTTTCTCATCCTAAATCACCAATAGTCTTGTTTTAGGTCATAATACATCTTTGCGACACCAGGATAGATCAAATACCTAGCACAATATACTTTCTCCAACATCAATCTCACTCAATCTCTTACTTTATGGACACAAACTGGACCATTAATCCTCAATATTCCCTTAGAATCAATAGTAGATGTTTTTGCTTTGTGCCTTAACACCTTATCATGAATCAAGCACAATCTAGCATCATCAAACTGGTGAGCATATACCAAATCGAGTAAAGAAGACCTAGCCTCCATAAATGCCAAAATACTCTGGGGAGGAGAAATATCCAACCCAACCAACTATCTCATGTTCAAATAGGCTAAGAAAAGATATATTTGAGACTCTGGTGATTGGTAAAGATTTCATAATACACCCCATAGAGATAACGTTGCCACAACTTCAATAAATTCACCAGCGCAGCCAACTCTAAATCATGAGTAGGGTAGTTTCTCTCATGCACCTTCAACTGTCTCAAGTCATATGTTATCACCTTCCCCCTTTGTATCAATACACCACCTAGGCCCATTCCGGAGGCATTACAATACACCATAAATAGCACTCCCTCCGCGAGTAAAGCAAGAACAGGCATTAAAGTCAATAAATCCTTGACCTTTTGAAAGATTGCCTCACACTCACCTGACCACTAAAAGCCACATCCCTTTTAGTAAGTCTAGTCAATAGGGCTGCTATAGAAGAGAATCCTTTCATCAAACACTGTTAACACCTCGATAAACTAATAAAACTCCATATCTTAGTAATAGATATGGGCCTTGCCCACTCACAAACTGATGCTACCTTGGCTGGATCCACCATAATACTATCTTTTGTAACCACATGCCCAAGGAAAGCTACAGACTCGAGCCAAAACTCACACTTTGAGAAGTTGGCATATAACTTCTCCTCCCTCAATCTCTGAAGAATAATCCTCAAGTGTTGGACATGGTCAGACTCGCTCTTGGAGTAACCAAGATGTCATCAATAATCACAATCACAAATATATCGAAATATGGCTTGATTACCTAGTTTATCAACTCCACAAAAGCGATTGGGCCATTACTTAATCCAAAAGACATGATTGCAAACTCATAATGACCATAATAGGTCTTGAATGTTATCTTTGGGATATCAGACTCCCGAACTCTCAACTGATGATAGTCAGACCTCGAATCAATCTTGGAAAGCACTAAGGAACCTTACAATTGATTGAATAGATCATCAATACGAGGTAATGGATACACATAAGCTATCCTTCTTATTCATAAATAAGATAGAAGCATCCAAAGGAAATGCACTCGAACAGATGAATCCCTCCTTCAACAAATCCTCTAATGATATATTTAACTCATTCAATTCAGTCAAAGCCACCTGATAGGGGCAATAAAAATGGGCTTATTACCCTAATCCACATCAATAGAAAAATCAATGTCACAATCTGGAGGAATACATGGTAAATCAGTCGGGAACACATCCATAAACTCTCTCACAACCCTGGTGGTCTCCAATGATGATGACTCCTGAGAATAGGCTCGAATATAGGCCAAATATGACAAATATCCCTTATCCATCAATATACAGGTATGCATATAGGAAATCACCCCTTTGGGGTAGGAACCAGATGCAACAGTCCATACTAACGAGGCAAATCCAGATAGGATAAAGCCACTGTGTTCACATGGCAATCAAGAATAGCATAATGAGGTGACAACCAATCTATACCCAATATCACATCAAAGTAAACCATATTAAGTAATATTAAGTCAATAGTAGTATCTCTCCCTATAAAGATGACAATACAACCCCGATACACCTAATTTACCCTAAAGATTCAACTACCGAGGTGGAAACACAAATGGGCTCGGTAAGAGGCTCACACATAATATCAAGATCCATGGCAAAATAAGCTGATACATATGAATAAGTAGAACCTACATCAAATAAAATTGAAGCAGAATGGTGGCATACCTGAACCATACCTATAATAATCGTATCAGAGGCCTCTGCCTCAGCTTTATTTGGAACAACATAGCATACTCTACGCCTACCAATAGTCTATGGGTCTCCACAGGCTCCACCTCTTACTATGCCATGACCTCTTCTAATACCACCCCTCATGCCCTGAGAGGTGTCCTTGGGTGCTGGTGCTAGGGTTGGATAGGCTGGCTAGGAACTTGAAGACTGGTAGGAGGTAAACGATAAGGAAAATGATATAACAAGTGCATAATCTCATCACCATGATGATAAGCCCTAGTCTCCTACCTTTGAGATGACTGTCTTGTAAAGCCACCATTTTTGGCTGCACTAAAGAGCTATGACGGCCTGTCTAGATAAGCTTGTGTCTGTCATCACTATCAACTGGGGGAGTGTATCAATTGCCCTTCCCCTAATGTCCTTGTCTTTGAAACTCTCTAGCTTATAGTAGGTGTCCACTGAATTGACCATACTGGCAAAATCTCTGCCCGCCACCCTGACAATCATGCCTGATATACTCAATTACACGAGCATAGTTTACCACACTCTAAAAGCTACCACCTTCTAGGACCTAGAAAGTTGTAGAGAGGCTAACCAGCACTGTAGGAGCCGATACATCAAGGAAAATAAGCGTCAGAGAAGCTCCCTCTGATTGCATAGAATCTAGGGTTGATGGTGGTAGAACAGGGTTTATAGGTCCCTCAGACTCATACTCAGGGGCTTTGGTGAAGCTGCTCTAGCCTGTCCCTTAGGCGGAGCTGATCCTTTGGCACATCCACAACCCTTGGGCCTTACCACGAGCCCTGCCTCGACTATGAGTAGAGGCCACTTCAGCTAGCTTATGGTCTCCCACTGACGGTCGGGCTCTAGCATTTAGCTATGCAGAAGGAGTAGATTAGACACTTTCAAAACCATTGACATGATAAAATGCATGAATAGAAGCAATACAGGGAAGCTTTTCTTATCAAGTGCCCCGTAGCCTCTCGAAGATGGGTATGGACATCTATATACCGATCCGCGAGACTTTACTAGACACCCTTCTCTTGACTCACCAGCCTAACGAACCTAGAGCTCTTGTACCAAAATCCAATTGTGACTTAAGAAGAATAATAGTAAAACAACACCAAAATAATACTCAATATGAAATCCCAAAATCTAAAGTCATGAGTACAAGAGCATCTAAAGTAGTACGAGTAAGTAAATAAAAAGTTGTCTGATAATATAAGATACAAGTCTAATGTGGAAAATCATAAAAAACAGAGTCTCAAATAAATCAATGACGACTCGAAGTCTTAGCCTCACTGCTCAAATCTAGGATACTAATGAAGAACTCTGATAAAGTAGAATCAACTACCACGAGAGGGTCTTTGTGCTCGATCTACAGGTCGAAAACATAATAGGGGTAAGTACATCAAAATGTACCCAATAGGTTGAACCGAATAGGTAGGAGAAATCAGACAGATAATTAATAACGAAGAATCCTATCACCTGCAATGAAGGGATTAGTACACAATATAAATATATATAAGCAAAATAAGATAATAGTGATAGTCCATGATGCAATGCACATGAGATGTACGAATGTGATACATGGGGTGGAATCAGCACTGTCGCACAATCGACGTACACATCTATCGAGCTAAAGCTACCAGATAGAACCTGGGGATCTCGCAGACCATGTATTGAAATCTCTCAATCTTGCCTCCTCGTCATGTTCAATGGTTTTATAAAAGGTGATGCATCTCACCCTTGCCACTTTTGCATGGTCAAGGGGTTTTATAAAAGTAATATAATATCCTAAAAGTGATTCATCTCATCCTTGCCATCTCCGCATAGTCAAGGGATTTTATCAAAGATGGTATAGTATCTCAATCCTTGCCACCTCTGCATGGCCAAGGGGTGGTACAAATGCAATATGGAATGAATGCATATCAATGGCGTAAAACAAAATAGATAATAGAATCATGATAAGAATACCAATAGATAATCCTCATAGAACCATGGAAAATAATAACAAGTGCCACATTTGGTATCACAAACCATCATCATGCATTGAATCATCATATTATACCAATAGTCAAGAGTACCGAATATACTAAATCTCACACGTCCCAAAATATACATATGTTTCTCAAAAGTATCTCAAATACTATCAAATTATTACAAGACTTTCCAAATGATGTCACAAGTCTTGTATCATTACAATAATATCTAAAATATCTCAAATCTCAAGAAGACAACTCAATTAACCAACAAAGTCACAAATTACTTCAATTCCATTATAATCAGTACTGTATATTGTACCAAAATTCCATCATATAGACCCAATTACACATGGAATAGCCTAAGTCTTACAATTACCACATAAACATGTCTAATATCTCAAATACAATCCCAAAAGGTTAGCCGAACCTACCTCGACGCTGAATCACACTCGAACCAAGCTTTTGATCACCACAAGACTAAAAAAAAAGCTCTGAATCAACCAACTACTATCAAAAATAGATTAAGCATCAAGGAATGAATTTCGATACTCATATTGGTACGAATTAGGCTTAGGGGCAAAATAATTAAAATTTAGATTAATTGAAGTTCTCGAATCTAAAAATTGATCCTAAATTATGATTCTACACGAGAAAAGATGTTCGTGGGTGAAAACTCCACTAAAATTAAGCTCAAATTGAAGAAGAAATTATCAATTAAAGTTTCCAACTCAAAGATATGAAAATTCCAACTTTACATATTCAAAATCAAGAAATTCAAGACAAAAAATTTCTCCAAGAAGTCTTTTCAAAAATTGCCTCTCAAAGCTTGAAATCTTGGAAATGGAGTAAAAATGGAGTTTTCACAAATTTTAAAATTGGACAGACAATTTGTACTCTGTGAATGCGTAGCTCAAGAAGACATAAGCCTCCGCGAATGTGGGAAAACTATTCGCAAACGCAGAGTGGAGTTGAACAGTCCTTCGCGAACACGAAGGCACCAAGTGAATGTAGAGAAGAGATGATGGTGACCTCCGTGAATGTAGCCCCCCACCCGCAAACTCAAAAGAGATATTAACATTAACCAGAAACCAGATTTCATCGAAAATCAAAACTCAAAATGACCCTTAGGGTCCGAAACTGGAATTTCACAAACTAGATATGCATGATCCGGATTCAATGAAATAATCAAAATTTGATTTCAACGTTTCCTTGACACATTTACCAATCCAACTCAATCAAATTAGTTTAAAACTCAAAATATCAAAATTGCTCTCGAAAACTCCAAAAATTAGGTGATATCATTTCTAATGATAGTTTCATCATCCAAAACTACTGGAACTGTCAAAATTTTAATCTAAGCTTTTGAACTCTAAATGTTGATCAAAGTCAAACTTTGACTCCGAAAACAACTAAAAATATAAGCTTGAGTTCAAAATCTCTATTTTAACTACAAATTCATTTTTGTAACTTCTCTTAGATCAAATTTGACATTCCTGATCTAATGAAATTGATGAATTTCCAATTCGACAATCGAAACTCAGAATGGTAAACTCCCTTTTTCAACAATTTACGTTTTCAAAAATGATAAAACTCATATTTTTTTCGCTTTTAAAACACAGGATCTCAGTTCCAACAATACAAATAGCTCAAAGTAGATCCTAAATAGCTTATGAAAGGAAAAATAGTCATTTTCACAGACAGGATAAAAAATGACCAACCAAATCATTAAAATAATCCATAATTTTAATATCTTTGTGATTTGTATTGATAACAAATAAATCATAGTGTCAAGTTACAACTAAAGTTGCCAAGTTGGACTATATTTTTCACAACGTTATGTTTCATATGGATAAATGTATTTTGCACGTTATAGAAAATTTTTTATAACGGCAACAAAAATTTTATCATGATAAAATAATCAAAGCAACAAAAAAAATAAACCCAATAAATTATTTGTAAAAAAAAGTAAGATACAACAGATAATAACATATTTGACATACAATATATATTTATATCATTTAAATAGATGT
The DNA here is from genome assembly GCA_025642045.1 of Solanum sejunctum. Taxonomy (NCBI): domain Eukaryota; kingdom Viridiplantae; phylum Streptophyta; class Magnoliopsida; order Solanales; family Solanaceae; genus Solanum; species Solanum sejunctum. The sequence continues at coordinate 5,646,634 of JAOTQJ010000099.1, read as the reverse complement.
AACGTCATTTTAATATCAATTACTACTTTTAAAATAATTTTGTTCATATATATAATTTTATTGATTAATGTGAAACACACATGAAAAGCACGTATTCTAAACTAATAAATCCTAAAAATGCAAAGGTGAACTTAGTGTAAGTAAGACGTCATTTGTTTCCATAAAGATTAAGATATTTGAATTTAAATGTACATTTGAATATTAAGATGTACATTAAGATTTAGATGATTGAATCTAAATACATATTTGAATATTAAGATGTTGCATCAAGATTTGAATACCAACGGTTAAAACTATTTGTTTTATTGAATGTATAAAAATTATTCTTGTTTAAACAATAATAAATTTAAAATTTCAATAAAATAATAGATTAATCTAATATTGTCTTAAATATTTTAAAATGACAATTAGTGGTGGTGATGACTAATAGTGGAGATTGTGTGTGTCGATTTGGGATGGTGTTGATCGACGATGATAGTTGTGGGTAATAAGTTATGGTATAATGATTGGCAATAATGATTAACTGTTGTGGTTGTTGTTGATGACTAATAATTAGCAATCGATTGCTACTGATAACTAAGAACAATGATGAATGATGATGGCGGTTAGTGATATATAATGTTGACTAATGATAGTAATTATAATTATTAGTGTTGGTGGTGATAATTGCACATGATAGTTAATGATAATGACAATTGATACTAGTGATTTGCAGTAGTTATTGATGGTAGGTGGTGATGATTGAAAGTGATGATAGTTGTGGTTGAAATGATGGTTGTGGATAGAGGGTGAAAGTAGATAAGTAGCAATGAATTGTCATCTTTATAGAAATTCTTAAAATAGACATCATAATAATGTTACGACATTGTTATAAATCTTAATCATTCAGACCTTTTTGACTCATAAATGATTGTAAAATAATAAAACAAACATACTTTGGGGTCATTTGATAGGATGTATAAAATAGAGTATATTGGTAATGCTTGTATTTGTAATGCTTGTATTAGTTATACTTGCATTAATTATGATGGGATATTTCTTATGCATTGCTGGATTTGGTGTGTCACAAATATCATGCATTGCATAATTTTAAAAAATAAATATTTATTTATAAAGATACCCTTCACCAGTGGGGGATCTAGGATTCCTGGACTGTGGGTGCTCAAAGGAAAAAATTTGTTGCCAGTGGGAGTCAAAACCTGTGTCTGACAACTCATCCTAAACCTTAAAACGACATGAGAACCACTGTACCCACAGAACTTCTTGTTCAATGGATATTTAACCTTATACTTATACCATTTTTTCATATTTTCTATATGGATATACAAAGATTTTTTTGGGTTAGTGGGTGCTCAAATTTGTTGCCAGTGGGAGTCGAACATGTGTCTGGCAACTCATCCTAAACCTTAAAACGACATAGAGAACCACTGCACCCACAGAGCTTCTTGTTCAGTAGATGTTTACCCTTATACTTATACCATTTTTTCATATTTTCTATATGGATATACAAAAAAATTTTCGGGTCAGTGGGTGCTCGAGCACCCAGAACCCAACACGTGGGTCCGCCCCTGCCCTTCACAAATGTGATGAAAAAGATGTCAAAAAAGATTTTGAGGGGCAAATGAGTCTTTAACCATGCTAATACATGAATTAAATTCCCTTACATTATTTTCTAGAAATTAATGATATTAGTAATGCACTAATTAAAACACAATAGAGTATATAACTAATGCAATCATTAATTATACATATCATGAAAAAATGTATCAAACAAGGTACTACTAATACATATAACTAATGTGTGCAATATTTTTTTAATACACTCTAACAAATGACCTCCTAATAATTCATATTGATGACTAGTATTAGAACTTTAATTAAATACAAACAAATAAGACTTTATGAATGAGAATTGGAAAAAAGTACGTGTGTGATTCTACATATCATCAGGAGCTAAAAGGTGGGACATGTGTCACAAACTTAAGAGTTCATTAATTAATTAGATCAAAGGACATGATTAAAGCTAAAGACAATTTTTAGATCATACGTAATGAAAAGTTCAATTGACTATAATAATTTTTGGCCCTTATTTCTGTATTTTTGTGGTTTTTGCTGCTAATTTGAGCTTATGTATAATAACTTCGGACTTTTTATAGTATACTAGGATTGTTGGAATGATTATGCAAGTTAACGAGGAATTATAACTATAAAAATGAGATTTCTGATAAATCCTGGCAAATGACTTCGGAATGGGGTTATGACGGTTCCACTAGCTCCAGAACGACTTATTTAGGGAAGGAGGGTGGTCGATTCGAGGGTGGAGGGTCTCGGTATGAATTTGAGCCAAAAGTTGCAAAATGAGTTCAACCAGAAGATAAAAAGTGCATTTTTGTAAAAACCTAGCTAAAGGCACTCAAAATGAAAATTTGATGGTGTGATCAGCTCCGGAACATCAAAAATAGTTTAAAACAAACTTTTGTCGCTTGATGGGGGCTTCCCGTTACGTTTTGACCTCCTCAGTTCTTTCAACTAAAATTAGCCCCCCAAAAAAGTGGGACTCTCATTTTCCTTAGCTACTCCATTGGGAATTTTGACCATACTGTTAGACCCAGAATGTCAAACTCCATGTGATTGCACCTTTTATTTGTGTAAAAAGGACATTAAACAGCTCGAGAATTCCACAGAGAAGTTTTACAACTGATGGTGCAACACTGCGGATGGCTAGGCGAGATCGTGGAAGACAACAGGGGCAAAAGGCTCGCATTCGTGGCATCGTGGCCCACGTTCATTGACGCTTGGCATGTGCCACCTCACATTCGTGGCTGGGCGATGCCATACCTATCTAAGGCTGGTCGTGACTACCATGGCAAGAACTTTCCCAAGTCATAACTTTTGTTAGACAACTCTATTTTCGATGATTCAAAAGCCTACGTGACTCAAATTTCTACAAAGAATGTTGTGGTCAAGATAAAAATATTGTTTTAACTGGTTACGTTCTCAGAAAGTGCCAAAAACTTTACATTTTAATATCTCAACTGATTCTTGACGGAATTAAGTAAAATTGGGTCCAAGTGGTGTTACCATTCCAGCTTCCACACAAGCTTGCAATGCACTCCTTTTAAAACTCTATGTTGATACTCACTCCCTCAAATGTCACTTGGTCTCTTAGTAGAGACTACGATTCCAGCTATTGAGGATGTCGTGATGAAGAGGCAACAACTCTTATAGCTTTTGAAAGAGGATTTGAGCAAGGGTCAAAAGAAGATGAAGTTTTTTTACTGATAAGAAGAGGTCTGAGAGGAAGTTCATGGTTTGGGACAAGGTTTATTTGTAGCTCCAACCCTACAGACAAACATCTATAGCCTTACAACACTTGAAGCTTAGCGCTAAGTTCTATGGACCCTCCAAGGTGTTGGCTAAGATTGGCCATGTAGCTTATAGACTAGACTCCTCCCCTGTTTCAAAGGTTCATCCTGTCTCTATTGAAGAAGGTGGTTCCGCAAATAATGATACCTAGCACCGATGGGGATGGTCAATTCCAAGTTACACCTGTAGCTATTTTGCAAAGACATATGGTCAAGAGAAACAATGTAGTAGCTGTGGAAGTTCTGGTCCAGCTTATCTTAATATCAGAAATTACCGGAAAACCTATTGAATTAGTAATTTCATTATAGATTTCATAGAAATTGAGTCGGATCCTGACGAAGACAATCCACTGGGGACCCTTTCTTCATATCAAAACCATGGATGAAAAGAAATGAAGACCAACTATTGTATGTACATGAGCTTAGAATACAACAGCAGGGATGCCCAAAAGATAAATTCTTTGAATGGAAAATAAGTCCCCCTAGTATTGCTTTGGACAAACCAAAATAATCCTAATGACGCGACCTTCCTGCACAAAATACACAAAATGTGATGACATAAGAACTGTTGGATAAAACGATACCAAGACTAGCCGGGGAAAATTGTGTGCAACAATATGTAAGGTATCATTTCATGTAGGTCCACTTGAGACTTCAGAAAGATTGGATTGGGATCCACAAGAAATGTCTGTTGACGATGGCCATTCATCGGGCACCATCAGAAAATATGTAGACATTGCTTTCCTGAATCTCATTTTGTATTGCTTTGGAGAGATCACCGTTGGCGATGCATTCTTCGACCCACCTAGAATGCCTGAAGCCTTTACCCAAGTCTCAAGATGCTTGTCCCATGTATACTGTCTCATGAAATCAATAATACCAAGCACTAGTTCCTGCTTCTCCTCATCCACACCAACTAGTAATGAGTAATCCATCACATCTATTGACTGCAAAACCATAACTCTCTATTAATATACAAGACCAGGGACTCAAACATACATTGCCTTTAATACTTGTGTTTAAAGAGCATGAAGTCACACTTTGGACACTTCCACATACTTGATGCTAATTAATATCGACAAACAAAAAAGTTGGAAAACCTACTAACAAATGAGAGAACAAGTGCGGTGACAAGGTCAAGGGCATCTTGCAAAAGAAAGGAGAAAGGCGTATGGAATAAGGGAGAAAATGGGGGTTCCCAGCAATCATCTACTTTAATCTTTACTGAAGAGAGGAAATGATAAACTAGTAACCCCTGCTAGAATTAAGAAATACAGAACTCTTTATAGAACACAATTTAACAAAGTTACAAGTCATATCGGATACTATTTCAAAGTTTACCGCTAGAAATGAAGTATCATTCCACACAGCTCTCTGCAGCAGCCGCTTAGCCTTCGTTCCCACAAAAATTGGAGAAGTTGGCATTGCTTCAATCAAGTTCTGGTCGAGTAAAACTTTGTTACTTCCACTTGAATCTGGATTATAGCGTGATCGAGATGACCCTTTAAGGTCATATAGTTTAGTGATATTGCGCTTAAAAAGAAGATTTTCCATAACAAGCACATCCATTTTTGATTCTTTCCCACTTTTGAGATGCTTTGATGTAACCTAACAAAAATTCAAAGGAAAATGATGTAAGGAATCCGGCAAGAAGTATTTGGTGGGGGTGGATGGGGAAGTGAAACTACCACAATGCTGCTAAAGATTGGGGGGCAAATAAATTTCAGGGAGTCAATTTTTTCATTTTATTTTATTTTATTTATTTATTTTTGCAAGGAAAACCAATAAGGGCAGACCAAAGTGCAGAAGCTAGATCGGTCTTATGAACTAATTTATATAACTGTTTTGGGTGACCACCTAGTTTCTTTTAGGGTACAGAGAGGAGCAATTCTGAAGCACAGGACTGACTATGTTGGAAACTTAGCTCTTTCAAGAAAAATACGTAACTTTAAAATGGAAGGCTTAACAATAATAATCTTACACATTCTTCAAATATTTTGACAATAAGAAGTTGCATCAGGAGGTCAGATGAACATAACAACCCACAGATACAACTTAGCTACAAACCCAGACTGCCAAACCAGATTAAAAGTGCTCCACTGCAGACAGATATCAGAAAGCTGAAAATACTGATTATAACAGTGACATTGGCTTAATAGAAATGAAATACAGCAAATGATACCTGGTAGATCCCCAGAATCTTTGCCAAGCAAGTTGGGCTCCCACTAGATATTGAGTCAGATAAATACTTAAAGTAAGCTGGTGCAAACTTGATAAACGACTCCAACTCTGTCTTCGTTACCTGCTTGATGATAAATCGGTCGTCCAAGGTTTTGGCAAAGAAAACATTGCTCTTCCCACCCTGAGCACCCCATTTTTTGCATCGGCTAAGGGAACGTATGAAGTCTGACTCATGGGGGCAACAAGCCTTTCTTAAGGTCTCAAATTGCTTCGCATAATAGCAGGTGACTCTGTACTTAACCTTTCCCAGAGGGCCATCATCTGAGAAAGATACTCGGGCATGCAAAGTATTAATATGTGCAGGTGGATCCATGTTTGAGCTGCGAGAGCTAAAACTCGATGACACGCTTTCATTGGTAGATCCAAAACTTCTTGGAGATTCCGAAACTATTTCATCAACAGAGGAGAGTGAAAGTAGATTTAATGAATCCAGAAACGACAAAGAAGCTGAAGATTTCTGATTTTCTTTCAGGTTTTGAGATTCATCCGACATTTGATTGTGGTAATCTGGTGAGACAAGTGCATATGAGATAATACTTGTTGGCTCATCATCATAAACTGGAATAACTATGTCATTTACACCAACAGCCATCAGAAGCCTGGCATCACCTTGATGCTGCAATTCGCTGAATGACAAGATATAAACAGGATTATGCTCATTCAGTTTACCAACATATTGTGGATTTGCTGTGATATTCTTGTTGAAGGAACGATAAAAATTTGAGAAATGTGCTGTTGTCCAAGTCAGGTAGTCTGTGTTGTCAGACTTTGCAGATAAATAAGGTGTTTCAGCCCCATTTTTGTCACACAGAGACCTTACGACATCAGAATTTGCTGCAACTCCAGTCAAAGCAGTAGAATCTACAGTAAACGAAGCTGGAAATGCAGTGCTATGCTCCTTAATAGCCAGGTGGCTTTCACCAGTCCATGCAGCATCAAGAGTGTCAGATAAACTTTCTGCAGAAGGGAAATTTGCATCTGAATGAACGTGTCTGACATTATTTCCAGGTTCCAGTACATTTCCATCTCCTGTACTACTTATAGAACAAAAACCCTCGTCTTTCCCATGAGTTAGGTTCTCATCAGTAGTCAATCTTTCCTGAACCACATCACTAATCTGGCTTTGTCTTCCTTCATTAGATTCTATTTCGGTCTTCACATTCTGAAGAACTGAATCATAGCTCCCCAAGCTTTTTTCAGATCCGGAAATTGCAGTCCCTTCGGGAAGTTCCTTACTAGAGCAGAGGGGTTTCTCCTTCAGTTGAGTCAAACTGCCCTGAGTTTGGGAATTTTTACCATGAGAACTGGAAAGATGTATCAAGCGTCTTTCCCATAGATAAGCATGAAAAACCAACTGCCTTCTCAGTCGATTTATCTCAAGGATGTCAACTGCAGGCTGACCAATTTTGACCTCCCTGCTAAGTGCCTTGCATAACAATCCCTAGAACAATGGCAACACCAGTAAGAAATAAGTCATTTGGAGCTACATTGCTGCCTTACCCAAAAGAAAATGAAGAGGGTAAACAGAAGAAATAAAAGAATGAAAGACTTTAAAGGATATAGGAGAACTTTTCAGGGGACAGTGTGCGCCGACAAAAACATGCTAAACATTAACTTTTGAACTACTTCTATATTAGGAGGGCTCGTAAGCATCTGATTATCATCCGCTGTGCCTAGAGGATGGTCTCAAGCAACCTCCCACCCCGGGGGGCACGGGGGTTGTTTATAAGGGAAGGAAACTTGAGGTCTGATGCCTTGAATGACAATAACCACCAGGCAGATTTTTAATTAGACGAAAGAGTTCTATTTCGAGTTATGTGCCCTTTCCCGATAGCTGATACATCTACTGAGGGAATTGAACAGCAGCGATTATAGAGCAGCCCTGAGGAACAGTCCTCCAGTTAGGGAGTTCCTAATTGCCCCAGAGGAAGGTTGTAAGGTTGAGGATCTAGACTTAACAGTTGTCTCATGTATGGTCTCAAGTACTCAAGAATAAGAAGCTTTCTTCCTGAGGTGTTAGGAATTTGCTTTTGAACTGCAGTAAATTTAGTTTTGCACTTTTACTGCTTTTGGCTTAAATAAGACTTAGTCAATTAATTGTTAGCTTTGTGTTCCTTTTTATTTAGGAGTGGCTTAGTTAATCTAGGAGTCATGTGTTTTCCCTGTTCTTCTTCTTCTTCTTCTTCTCTTTTTTTTTTGGGGGGGGGGGTGAGGTGGGGTGGGGTATTTTCTAGGTCTTATATATGTAAACCTGCAGACATTAAGAAAAGCAATTATTCTGCTTCTTTCCCGTCTCTATTGCAGCGGCTACTGTTGGATTTTCCTTAGCTGTGTTATTCATCTTAACAGCTTACTTTCGGTGGAGAAAGTTATAGAATCTGCGCTGTCAGAATGCAGGTATATCTGGAACTTTGGATCTCTGGTAGGCTTTAGAAGATGAATACAAGATTGCTTCCTTGCCAAACAATCCCATGATGGTGCAGATCAAAAACCACCAAGAGAGGAAAATCAGGAAATCAAAGGCAAGGGCATGCTTATTTGCTGTAGTTTCATCCAATATCTTCACTCGTATCATGTCTCTGAAGTCAACAAAAGAGATATGGGATTATCTCAAAACTAAGTATGAAGGAGATGACAGATCCGAGCCATGGAAGTGCTGAATTTGGTGCTTGATTTTGAGCTGCAAGGATGAAGGAAAGTGAAACCATAAAGAACTACTCCGATCAACTTCTTAACCTGCAAATCAAGTCAGAATGTTGGGTCCCACTTTTAACGATTCAAGGATCGTTTAGAAGATCCTTGTAACGGTACCTGAAAGATTTGAGGCGACCATTACAACCTTAGAAAATACTAAGAACTTGTCCTAAATTACACCAGCAAAGCTCTTAAGTGCTTCTCAATGTTGAAGCCAAAGGATCAATTGAGCATTGGTAAACACAAATTTGAGAGAAAAATTTCTTCTATTACTTACAAGAAT
>JAOTQJ010000099.1:5624057-5637951 GCA_025642045.1 Solanum sejunctum | reverse complement strand
GATGACATCAATGACAAGAAAAATACAATTTCAACTTTGCTACTTTGCAGCCATTGTTGAACAAGCAGTCAATTCAACAATGGCTGCTAATGGCTGGACCTTTTCACTCAAGCACAAGAGCAGCAATGTGTTATGAGACAAGAAGGAGCTGTTGAAGGAGCCTTAACAGCCAAGCATCAAGATGATGAACGGTATAAGAAGAACAAAAAGTACCAACCAATTGATAAAAGAAGGTGCAGCACGCAACAACAAAACAAAACAGTTAGCTTAAAAGGAAACTACCCTCCTAGTAAGCATTTTGCCAAGCTCGAACATGCACCTTTCAAGTTCTGGAGAAGGCCTGATGCTAAGTGCAGCAAGTGCAATCATTTTGGGCATGAAGCAATCATTTGTAAGAACAATACTCAGCAGCAGGATATAGATGCTCGAGTCGTTAATGAATAGGAGGAGGACTGATCTTTGTTGCATCATGTTTTGCAAGCAATGTTTCAAGCGAGATGTACCTGATTGATAGAGGGTGCACAAATCACTTGACACATGATAAAGAAATCTTTAAAGAATTGAAACCCACTCGAACTGCAAAGGTTAGAATAGGCCATGGTGGTCATATTCCAGCAAAGCAAAAGGAATAGAAACCATTGCAGTTGAGACTCACGAAGGTACTAAAACAATAGCAGATGTTCTTTATGTACCTGACTTAGACCAGAACTTGTTAAGTGTTGATCAATTATTAGAAAGGTTTCAAACTTTATTTTGAAGATAAATATTGCTTGATCAGGACAGCACTTGTTTAAAGTAAAAATGGGAGGAAAAAGTTTCTCATTAGATCCATTTGAGGATGAGTAAAAGTTGAATTCAGCAAAAGCAAATGTCTCTGAGCTATGGCGTGAGAGACTCGGGCAATATCATTATAAAGGGCTAGTCAAAATGCAAAAGATGAAGATGTTGGAGAATTTACCTGATTTGGAAGTTAATTCCATTGAATGTCATTCCTGTCAATTTGGTAAACAACACAGAAAGCCATTTCCTAAATCAACTTGGAGAGTGTCGCAAAAGCTACAACTAGTTCACACTGATGTTGCAGGTCCTCAAAGAAAGCCATCACTACAAGGTAGCATCTATTTCTTTTTCGCTGATGATTTTACAAGAATGTGCTGGATTTTTTTCTTGAAATTCAAGTCAGAAATTGCTATTGTATTCTGGAAATTCAAGAAATTGGTTGAAAATTAAAGTGGTTGTACGTAACAAGCTTTGTGGTCTGATAATGGAAAGGAATACACCTCAACAGAATTTGATTCATTCTGTGAGATGGCCAGTATTGTGCATCAGCTTACAACACAATACCCACCAGAACTAAATGGTGTTACTGAAAGAAGAAATAGATGGATAATGAAGATGGCCAGATGTATGTTGCATGAGAAGGAGCTGCCTAAAATATTTTGGAGACAGCAAACGCTGCAGTTTTTATACAAAGTCGACTTCCAACGAAGGCTTTGGAAGATAAAACACCATTTGAAGCTTGGTTCAGGTTTAAACCTTAATTAATTTTTCTTCAAGTGCTTGGTTGTGTGTGTTTCGTTCATGTTCCTCAGGTTAAACGTGACAAACTTGACAAGACGATGATTACACCATCCTTGTGGACTAGTGGAGTTTCTAAAGCTTATAAGGTCTATCATCCTCAAACAAGAAAGATGACAATTACAGGAGATGTTTATTTTAGTGAGAACGAACAATGGGACAGGATGAATTCTCAGAAACAAGGAAAAATCTCACCGGAAGCAAAGATTATCCCTCCTAAAGAGTAAAAAACTAAACTATGATAGCAAGAACTAGAAGATGATCATCCAGTCAAAGGGAGAAGATTGTTGTCAAATATCTATCAGAGATGTAATGTCACCATACAAGAAACTGTTGGACCAATAGAAGTTCTTCAAGACCCAAAGTGGAAGAAAGCAATGGAGGAGGAGATCTCCATGATTGAGAAAAATAGAACTTCGGTGTCAGTCGGCAAACCTGAAGACAGGAAAGTCATTGGTGTGAGATGGGTCTTCAGAACAAAGCTACATGCAGATAGTTCCATCAAGAAACACAAAGTTAGACTTGTAGTTAAAGGGTATGCAAAAATTTATGGTGTTGATTACTCCAACACTTTTTCTCCTTTTGCAAGATTAGATACAATCAGATTGTTGCTCGCAATAACAACACAAATGGAATGGAAGGTGTTCCAACACGATGTCGAATCAGCCTTCTTAAATGGCATACTGGAGGAGGAAATATATGCTGAGCAACCATCAGGATTTTTGAAACAAGGTGATGAAGATAAAGTCTATCTGCTAAAAGGCTCTTTATGGTCAAAGCAAGTACCAAGAGCTTGGTATAGCAGGATAGATGATCATCTATTAAGCTTAGGCTTTGAAAAAAGCTGATCTGAATGCAATCTGTATGTAAAACATAAAGAAAATGATATCCCTATCATGTCTCTTTAAGTTGATGATCTTCTGGTAACAGGAAATAACACAAGACTGGTAGAGGAGTTTAAAGAAGAAATGATGCAAGTTTTTGAAATGACAAATCTTGGTCTTATGGCCTATTTTCTTGGAATAGAGATCAAGCAAAGAAAAGGTGAAGTGTTCATTTGCCAGAAGAAATACGCAAAGGCAATTCTAAAGAAATTCTGAATGAAGGAATGCAAGTCGATGAGCACCCCGATGAATCAAAAAGAGAAGCTCTGTAAAGAAGATGGAGCCGACAATGTTGATGAAGGTTACTATAGAAGCTTGATTGAATGCTTAATGTATCTCACTGCAACAAGGCCTAATATTCTATTTGCTGTAAGTCTATTATCTCGTTTTATGCACTGTGCAAGTGAAAGGCACTTAAGAGCAGCAAAAAGAATATTTACGATATATCGTAGGTACTATTGACTATGGTGTAAAGTTTGAGAAGTGTCAAAGCTTAAAGTTGCTTGGATCCTTAGATAGTGATTGGGCTGGATCCGCATATGATATGAGAAGCACTTCAGGCAATTGTTTCAGCCTAGGTTCAGGAATCTTCTCATGGTCATCTAAGAAACAGAAAATTGTTGCACAATCCACTGCAAAAGCTGAATTAATAGCAGCAACAGGAGCAGTAAACCAAGTCTTATGGCTTAGAAAGATCATGTGTGATTTACATTTGGACCAGAAGGAAACTGCTGATATTCTTTTTGGCAACCAGGCAGCTATTGCAATCTCAAACAACCCAGTGTTCCACAAGAAGACCAAGCATTTCAACATCAAGTTCTATTTCCTGAGAAAAAGTGCAGCAAAGGGGAGAAGTGACTCTAGTCTACTGCAAGTCTGAAAACCAGCAAGAAGACCTGTTTACTAAGCCTTTACCAGTCAGCAAATTCGATCTTCTCAAACAGAAAATTGGAGCTTGCAGTTTCCAAAGCAAGGAGTAGTATTAGGAATTTGCTTTTAAACTGTAGTAAATTTAATTTTACTGCTTTTGGTTTAAATAAGACTTAGTCAATTAGTTGTTAGCTTTGTCTTCCTTTTATTTAGGAGTGACTTCTTAATCTGGGAGTAGTGTGTTTTACCTTTATTTAAAAAAAAAATTCTAGGTCTTATAGGATGTGGCTAGAGGTGGCTCCGGTGGCTGATAAGATGAGGGAAGCGAGACTGCGATGGTTTGGACATGTGCAGAGAAGGAGTACCGATGCTCCTGTTAGGAGGTGCGAGACGTTAGTTTTAGGAGCTACACGGAGGGGTAGAGATAGACCGAAGAAGTACTGGGAGGAGGTAATCAAACATGATGTGGCGGAACTTGATCTCACTGAGGACATGACCCTAGATAGAAAGAAGTGAAGGTCGCGAATTAGAGTAGTAGGCTAGTTGGTTGGTAGGGTTAGGTGGTTATCTAGTCATGGGGTATAGTAGGGTAGAGGAGTAGTAGTGTTTTATAACATGTGTTGTTATTATTTGTTGTTTATGTGTTAGTCGTATCATATTTACGTCTTGTCATGTGCTTTTGGTTATTAGTCGTTTTTGTTGTTCCCTTTCTTTTACATTTTGTCATATCTACTTCTATGAGGTAGTGGTGAGGTCTGCGTACATTCTACCCTCCCCAGAACCCACTTGTGGAATTCCACTGGGTATGTTGTTGTTCTAGGTCTTATACATGTAAACCTGCAGGCATTAAGAAGCAATTATTCTGCTTCTACTCTTCTTCTTTCTCATCTCTGTTGCAGCCGCCACAGTTGGATTTTTATCGTAACAGCTTTGAACATTCATGAGGAAACCCATCAAAAGGAAGGGTTCTATATCACACATTTATAATGGATGTTTACATCCAACTTCTGGGTTGACTGCCTAGTCAAACCAAGACCCTCTCTCAGTTAGAACCAAAAGAACCAAGGACACATGTTCATCTTGGGACTGTCGTCGCTTTTCAATCAGTATACCTTGTTTCCCTTTCTCAACTCCTCTCATATTCTTTTTCTACTGCAATTTCTTATAGCGAACCCTGATAATAGCTTCCTTCTCCAAATTGTTGCTGTATTCGTTTAATTTTCACATATCTTAAAAAGTGATGGAACGAGCCTCTGAATTTTCTCACATACTATACTGAAACTCGCAAGTTTTTTTAAAAAAGCTTACAAGGTTTGAAACATTATACCCCCACCAAACAGAGAGACATTACTTTGGTAATCGTCTTTCAAAATGGTTGAACTTCAAACAGGTTACCAACAGCCACCTTTCCAGTATGCCAGATTAACAAATTTTTTCATACATCACCGATAATGCAGATGATATAACTTAGTATCTTATCAACAGGAGAGGAAAGACAAGGAATCACCTCAAACTCAGTTTTCTCCTTCTCTAATATTTCTTTCATCTCTGCGATCTGCTCACTTATCTTGGGTGCTTTTAAGCTGTTATCAACAGAGAATTTTTCCAACTTTACATGAAGAACTTTGGAAACCTCGGTAAACAATGCAGTAGCCCTGCTGCGAACCTTCTCTTGCAGAAGACGAGTACATCAGGAAAAAAGCAGGACATAGAAGTATCAAAGCTAAGGAAAAAATTCAATCCAACTGTACCTCATTGACTTCTTTTTGAATCCACTCTTGATTATCATAGCTAAATTCAAGTTTTGGAGGTGGGAGAGAGACAGAATAAACATGAACAGGAGCATATCGAAAACAAGCAACCATTTTCCCAAACCTGTGGCAACAACCAAAGATAAAGTGCAGAACAACCATCGTTGAGCAACAGGAAATAAATACTTTATGGTGCCATCACACAAATAAATCTAAGAAAGATTGGACCAGCAACACCTGTTAATTATACACGCACCATAACCAGAATCGAGCACTAGATGACGCAACACCCACTGAGAATATTAACCCAGAAAATGGAAAAGTCACTATTGAAAAACTACAAATGGAACAGTAATAGAACTGACAAGAAAACCATACACCTGTAAGATTTTCCTGATATAGCCTTTTCCATGAATGCAACTTATCCATTTGTCAAGTTCCCTGGAATCATTCTCTTGCCGTATGTTCTGTTGTTAACAGAAGCTCCAGTTTTCTATCAGGAACTCCATATCTATAGTTATGTATTCAACAGAGGGCAAGAGAAGTAGCATCACATGATTTCTCATAGAGCAACACAAGAAGTCCACATTGTAAATTCCAGGTAACAGAAACATTAGGAAACGAACAAAATAATTCTGTAAACCCAAATGTATTTTTTTAAAACAACTAGTGTGTGTGTGTACAAACACGCGCGCGCACACACACACATATACATATATATAAACAAGTACATGGGCGATATTGAAACCACATTTTCAAGTGTACTCAAGAAACAAAATTGATCTGCCTCTATGTAGACCCTTGCAACGACCAAAAAAAAAAACAGTGGTATCCCACAAGTGGGATTTGGAGAGGTTAGGATGTTCACAGACCATACCGGAAGGTAAGGAGATTGTTTCCGTAGGACCCTTGGCTTGAGTATAAATATCCGAATAATGAAAAAGGAAAAACTACAGCGGATAAACAAAGCAACTAATAAGGAAACCACCACCACAAAATAATGTGATAACCTAAACAGAATCAACAAGCGATGTGGAATCAAAAGCAAGACAATACAAGCCAATGGCTAAACCCCTCTGAAAACAAGACAACACTCCATATCTACTCACCTTCTACCCTAATATGTGACCTCCACATCGTCTGATCTAAGGTCATGTCCTTGGTAATTTGGAGCTCTATTATGTCCTACATAATCACCTCTCTTTAATATTTTTTCCTACCTCCATCTCTCCTCATACCCACTACAATCAACCTCTCGAACTTCCTCATTAGGGCATCTGCTCATCTCCTCTTCATATGTCCAAACCATCTTAGTCTTGCTTCCCTTATCTGTAGACCACAGGGGCCACCCCCACCTTGTTCCAGATATCCTTATTTCTAATCATATCTCTCCTAGTGTGTCCACACATCCATCTCAACATCTTTAGTTCTACAACTTGCATCTTAGTAAAATGGGAGTAGTTCTTATCACACAAGACTCTGGAGGGAAGCCTCCACTTTCATTCATGCCGCAACAATACAATGAATGGAATCATCATCGATGTCCCCACTTAGCTATCGATGTCCCCATGTTGCTCTATTATAGACCCAAGATACTTGTAACTCTCCCTCTTAGAGATAGATGAACTATATCGCTGAATTTACACACTAACTATTTCATTTTGGTCCTACTCAATCTGAACCATTTAGACTCCTGAGTTTGTCTCCACACCTCCAACATCTATGTAGAATCTAGAACATCAATATTACAGTAAATATCATCTAAAATAGAGCCAGTATCATCTGAGTGTATCTGCTTACACCAAAAAATAGAAGAGAAAAAAGAAAATTCAATTTAATATTTTGCATACAATTCTCTATATTTTCAAAACGTATTGAGTTCCTCCCTTCCCAATTGTCGGGATGCAAGCTGGGACAGTTCTCTGTCTACCTCTGTTCTGCACCATAGATCCTGCTTTCTCCCAACTCTTTAAAGCTTTTGTAATCTTTGCAGGCATGATCGAGGATATGCCTTTAAGGTTTAAAAAAAATTCTCTACAGCTGTTCTGTTACTTTGCAATGCAGAATTAGATGACTAATTGTCTCTACTTTAACTCCACACAAAAAACATTTGGAAAACATTATGATCTTTATTCTCATTAAATTGTCCCAAGAGAGGACAGCTTTCTTTGCCAAAAGCCACACAAAATAAGCTACTTTGTGTGGTTCTCCAGATATGTTTCCAAGGCGAGTTACCAATTTGCTGATTAGACTAGTTCATCATTCTATATGCTGCATTGAGCTTGAAAACACCACTACTATTACCTTGCCACCTCAATACATCTTCCCCTGACATTCCATGACACCAATTTGAAATTCATGGATCAACATTAGTCAAACTTCTCCCCTTATTTCTCCTACCATTGCTTTTGAATTTGAGATTAGAAGGGACTAGGCGTATCATTCCTGGGCATCTTTGAATCTTGTCTTCTTGCATTCAGAATCTGCCACCATCCTTCTAGCTTGCCGGCTACTATCAATATGTATTAAAAGTTCCAGTTCCTTCTCTTCATTCCCCAGGAAATCTTCCCAAGTAATTTGTTTATCTTCATCATATTTTGATGTACCCATCCTGTTGCATCAATTTCATTGTCTAGAACTGATTGTTTTTGTTGAGTGAGTAAAGGCTTAGCCTTCTCCATTACCCAGTTATCTATCAAAGTCGCTGAGTTTTTCCCTGCCCGAACTTTCTCACTTTCTACCCAAATTCTGCCTTCATCTTTTCCTTATTCTGGACTGTTGACTCTCATCCACCTCCTTGTCTTATAAGACCCCAAATTTAAATTCCCTTTGTGTTCAAAACCACCTACGAAATAGATTTTGTGTCTGGGTGGAACTGTGTTTGATGCAACGAAGACTACTCAAGAAGCAAAAAGTCGAGGACTTCGATACTTCTGTTGTCTGTGTTATCTACCGCTTGGTTGTGTTGAAGACCATTAAAAATACTTTGTCCACCTAAATCAGGCCTAAATTTTTCTTTAGAAAAATTCAGTACCAATGACCATAAAGAATCTTCTCAGCCATGAACCTATTTGAGAACTCAAATAGATATATAGGTCATCATTCATCTCATAAAGATTTACCACAAATGCTGATTTCAAGTTGACTAATGTCCACCCCCTCGCTTCAGCTACCGTAGGTTTCTCTTCTGCTTCTTTCCCACAACACCTGACTTAGCATCTTTTCAGAAACCCATCATCCTTGGCGCATTTGAATCACTGATATTAATGTTCCCCTTCTTCGTCTCTCTTCTGCTTCTCTGAGGTTCTTGCACTGCCATTTGATTCTTGTCCTGCCTTAGTAAATGGATGGTTTCAAAAAGAATGCCTTGAAGGAATTATCATATCCTGATTTGGAGATCATTTAACAAAAAAATCTATCTTAAATGCAATATTGCAATGTTGTACCAACCAGCATTATAAGTTGTTTCGGGAGGAAAAATGACAGAGCTCCCACCACCATTTAAGGATAAGATTTTCATACACTTCCCTTGTTTGTTACATTTTCTGGTGCAAAAATGTTCTGAACCCTGGTCTGTGGTTTTCCATCTTCTTACCACATTCTTCTGATCGGTCGAGGCCTCTTTAAGAACAAAGCATATTCATTCCATGATCGTACTGCTAATGGACGATCTTCTCATTATATTATGGCTTCTCTTCACTCATTCATACCAAATGGTGTTGTCAGGAGTCCATCTAGTAATGTCAGAGGATTTAAAACAAGAATTCAAGTAAATACACTATTACCCCCCATCTCTGGAAAATAAAACACTATCCTAATGGAAAATGAAGAAAGAAAAGGCTTAAAGTTATCACAGAAGGTGATGACTCAAGTTTAGAAAACAGAGAAAGGTTTTCCAAGATAAAAACACCGCGAAAGGTGCTCTACCCTCCTAAGAAGTAGAAGAGAGAAAGTTCTTGAGAGATATGCCTGGGAGCATTCCATTCAGGATAGTTAATGCATGCTGATGAACTACATCATCAGAGGATTCATGCAAACAACTAAATGCCAAGGACCCATACAATATTAAGAGCCTCAATCAGTCCGGAAAATGGTAAGCAAAATGGTAACACCTACGACCTAGTGGCAAAAGGGAGTTTGTCATCAATAGCTGTTGCAGCAAGTCTATAGTAGTCAATTCAAGTTGGAAAACTTTCACATGAAGTGGGGTTAGGCACCAACTTTAGCAACGTAGGAGGTATTGTTTCCACTACTTTATGTGAAACTGTCTATTTGAAATAGCGTGCTTGCTTACAGATACCAACTTAAATATTAGAAGGGAAACACGTCCGACACTCTTATGATAATTTTACTAATGCATCGGGTTTCTGTCTGTCTACATACATTATATGATATTAGGTAGTTGATTAAAGAAAAACACACACTCATCAAATAGGTTAAAGCATCACAATCCCAGTGTGGAAAGTTGATGCACAAAATTGGCTTACATCAAACAGCATACCCATAGAACCGGACACAGTCACGGTGAAGAAGATGACCACAACTAGCAACCCTGCTCGCTGCTGCATGATTTGAAAAACTGAGTTCCAAAAATTTCCCAAATGATAATCCACAAGCAGCATTAGACATCACTACCCTCTTGGTTGGAGGAGGGAAACCATTGGTCCGAGGACATCGCAGACATCTGTGCCACATCCATATCTTTCCTTCCCGTTCTCCTGGCAAGATACATTCAGGTAGCTTCTTTACAGAAATTGTGAGGCTTCCTTGCCGATGAGTATAGCAACGAACATGTGCTTCTGGGGGCATTTCACATGAGGGACACCTAAAATTCTGGAAAATGTATTACATATATCAGAAAAGAGACCAGAATAAACCATGCATGCATAGAATGTGTCCGGTGCAACTTTAAAAGAGGTAGAGAGACACTACCTCATCAAACAGCCGGTCCCGTAAAAACCGTCCCAAAGGCATATCAGTGATCCCATAGTATTTTATTCGAGAAATATGAGGGGGCTCACAAACAGTTCCTTTCCAAACACAGCGTGTTGAAAGGCACACTACAATAATCAACTGGTCGGAAGGTGAGGAAGGATAATCTTGCTTCAGTGTCCCTAACTCCTCAAAGTAATGATTATCAAATTCTGGTAGCACCAATTCTGAAGATAAGTGTGCCGTGCGAGAACTTCCCACAACATGAGAAAAGCTGCCAGCTTCCCTCAAAGCATTGCTAGGAAAATTAAGCATATATTCATTTCCTGCATCTTCACCTCTGTCTAGTGGAGACACATCATGAGGGTCATTTGGAGCCATTTCATTCCTCCCATCAGCTTGATCTGAGAACTGAACCCTAGAAGGACAATCAGAAAAGTCGACATTATTTGAGGCAGTTGTAGCACTAGCTAATGAGTTGGAACACTCAGGAAAATTTGACTGTTCAACAAGGATTGGAGCACTGTTTGATGGTGAAGTGATGCCAGACAACAGTTTGGTTGAGGAATGAGATGGTGTGCCAGGGCAATGGTGATCGAGCGGTCTCTGGGCTACTGGTAGGGAGAAACCAGGAATCCTAGAGATGGATCTTTGAATAGGTGTTGGTTTATCAGGCAATGCAACTTTAATAGGAGACTTCAAAGGGAGCTCTGGCAAGGAAGCACCTTCATCTGCAAGAAAAGATGTCTCCAGAGCCAGGTGATAAGCAGCAAAAACGCCATACTGGACAACGCGTTTTATTTTCTTCAATTCGTCCCCATTGGCACCTTTGAGCAAAATCTGAGCACCCACACACACAAAAAAAAAAGGAGGTCAACTTCCATGCTTCTGACATTTGCACCAGGAGACTGGTCAAGAACAGAACAATAGGTGCACCATTCTCAGTTCACATTGCTTAGCATCATAAGCATAAACATTACCTATAAGCAATAGAGGATATGTGTAATGCTAAGTCGAATAATTCTGACTCATATAATTCACATACTAATACTAATTGATTATCAAGAAGAACAAATCATATCCACAGCAAGTTTATTTAAATATTTAGACAAAAGATTAACCGTAATACCATATCCTACCAATGAGTATGTTCTGCCAAAGGATTAGTCTTTCTTCATTTTTCAACTAAGAACAGTTTTGGTTACTCCTTGTTAAAGCAACAAAACAGAAATATAACCATGCCCACCATAAAGAAACTAAGTGTACAACCAAAACCAATAGAATGTAGTTTCCCACACAATTCAGATTTATTTCATGCTCCAGCTAAAGTACAAGACATTAAACATGTAACTTACTGTACAGCCAAATGGCTTTGGGCATCCTTCGAAAAACATCAAGGTCTTTGTCATTTTCTTTCCAGCTTGCCCAGCACTGCCATGCTCTTCCACGAACTTATCAACATGGAATGAATCACAGTACCCTAACTTTGGCGTTGTAAGATTATCAATTGAAGGGACTACTTGAGCACCTGTACAACGGGCAATACGCTCTAAAAGAGGCCGTTTCACATTGAGAACCAGCGATATGTCTTTCACAAGCAGGTACTCCTGTGCAAATCGAGATACTGATTTCTCTACTAACAAAATGTTTGGATGATGAGCATCAATCTTTGCAACAGCCATCTTTAGATGGTCCATTTCCTAGAAGAAAGAAAGACCCAAGTAAAAGTGATGAACCAGACAATGTTAATCCGAATAAAAGTGATGACCCAAACAACACAATGTGGCCTCTTTAGAAAGCCTTCTCTTAGTGGTCAACACCAAGATAACAAGAAACTAGAGCATTCTAGCTAATCTGAATGGTTCGAGAATGAGAAACCAATGACATAATGCTGAAATTTGCTTCAGTTACTGAAGCATCTTTTAGCATAATAAGTTGCTTAATTTTAGGACGAATCTACTTTTTTGACTTGTTAATTTCCATTAGACTTTTTTAGTTGAGATATTTTGGTTTTAAAAAAATTTTGTTATATAGATTTTCAGCATATTATGTTTTCAAGTTGGCTATTCAAAGCCCTATATACTTAATAAAATTATTGACACATTTTTAATTATTCTTCCAATAGTTGTTGCTGCACGATCTTTTAAAACCAACAGTGATACCAGAGTTTCATTAATCTTTTGGAATCTGTGAATTCATCTTAAGAAGCATTTCCAATCCATTTTTAACCAATACTAATTTTCAACCTATTTTTCAAACATGGCAAGCTGCAATCTCTCTTTGAATGCCCCACAAATTTTTGGGTGAGATCTATCGGATTTAGTCAGTGAAGATGAAATCTTATTTTCATGTTTTTGAAAAAATCAAATGAAGTTCTGATCGTTGCAACAGATAAAGACAATGAAAAATTAATGAATACAAGATTGAAATTGTTGAACATTTTAAATGTTAATTTTGGACCTACTGCTGGTGCTAGTATTACACAACTTTGGTAAGCATGGATTACTCTTCTGGAAAATGTCTTCCTCATTGGTCCAAGATATGGGGAATAATTAACATTTATTACCAAGTTGAGATCTTTCGACTAGTTCCTTGTGTGAAAGTTTTTAAGGTTGGTTTTTATGCACAACCAAAAGAGAAAGGTTTATGTTACAAATGTCTGAAGGTTCAAAACACACAAAAGGATCCACAAGCACAGATTGAGGAGAGGAAAATCTTGTTAGATTGCAGTAACTGAAGCAAAGGAGAAGTGTTGAAATTTGCTTCAGTTAAAGCTGTATTTTTTAAATCATAATAAGTCTGCTTAGTTTTAGGATGAATCTACTTTTTTGAATGTAAAATTTCTATTAGATTTGTTTAGTTTGTTGACATATTCTGGGCTTTTTGAATTTCCGTTATGCAGATTTTATGTCGATTGTGTTTTCAAGTTGTCTATTTAAAGTCTTCTATGCTTGATAAAATTATTGAAAAACATTTTTTTATTATTCTTACAATCCTTTTTGCTGCACATTCTTTTCAAAAACACACATACCTCCAATAAGAGTGACGGGCACCGCAACACCTAACTATCATTCTAGTTAATCCCTTGAAAAAATATTGTCTCCCTACAGTCTCTATTGTATTATCTAGTGAATATTTAGAAAGTACATAGTATAAGTCATCAGAAGAACTGATCTACTATTTTGATGTGAAGGACAAATAAAACCAGAATAAACTGCTAATAGAATAAAAAGAACTTAAAATAACAGAAATATAAGGAAAAACAGGAAGTACAATACATAAACACCTGCACATAGAAGAGACCTCCTCTACGGAAAAACATAAACACTTGCACATAGAAGAGCTTTCCTCCTCTATCTCATTTGCTTAGCTATCATAGACTCACCGACCAGCTTTCGCCTGTGACCTACATCCTCTTATATATATGCCTTCCTCATCATTAACCCCCCACCCCACGCCCAAAAACCATTCCTTATTACCCTTCCCCAACTTCGTCATATCATTTTTTAAAATGTTACAGCAGGTATTGCAACATCTCATTGAAGATGATTAAGCTGATTGACAACACGTATTGGCCAACAATATTCAAATTTTAGGTTAGACTATGTTTAACTAGAATATGATGGGGAGGACTCTTTGAGTTACCTCCATCAAGGGATTATCTCATAACCCCTTAGTACCAGCTGGAAAGGAACTAGTATATACTTTTTCTTCCTTCTTTCCAATTTTGGAAAGATCGGAAGTATATGAAAAATGAAGTATAACCCTCCAGTTTTACCTTTACTTCTAGTTCACTTGCTAAGTGAACAAGGAAATACCTCTTGGCTCTTACCTTTCCACTCTCTCACCCTCGACAAACTGCTCCTCCTTCCAACCTCC
>JAOTQJ010000099.1:5603565-5617146 GCA_025642045.1 Solanum sejunctum | reverse complement strand
GGCTGACTAGCAACTTGAACGTTGTAAGTTTGCTAGGCCGCACGGATCGTTAGAGTTAAAGTACGATCTCGTGACACAGGGGTGGGGCGAGGAAGGTTGAAACTTTTTTTAAGGGAGGTAGTGTGGGTGGGGTTGTGAAAATTCCAACTCCCTCTCAACATATACATTTTGCACTTTTTTATATTAGTTTAGAAGAAATAATTTGTGCACGAGTCAATTAATTCTTTTAGTTCATGAATTAAAATGTCGGATTTTTGTTAAGCAAGAATTTTTGTTTGTTAATTGATAATAAAATGAACTTTTAAAATGATCTATCAGAGAAATTTGAAGTTTTTCTTCATAATGATGACAACTTTTGGTTCATCAGCCTTGCACTGCAAAATGTTCCCAAAAGCATTAATCTATTTAACTGTTATAGTCACGTGAAATTAATAGATGTTTCATTTTGTTATTGCAGCATGGTGAAAATACAAATTTTTGGATGTATTTTCTATGTAAAACTCAGTTAAGAAAGTAAAAACAATCATGTGGGGTGGGGCAGGTATAAGCAGAGTAGGGCAGGAGGGATTGAAAATACATATTGTTGCTATGCAGGGTGGATTAGTACCTTCACGGATTTATGATTTGACCATATATTAAAGAAGATTGCAGGAAAAATGCAATTGAAATGTGTCAGCAAACCAGCAAGAAGGGCATAAATATTCTATTCATCTGTACTTGAGAAACTAATTATAGATACCTGTAGCAAGAGACAAAATGGCCAAAATCTGGATTCTGCAGAGATGTCGCTTGATCTTGTTGGAGAGCTGCAGGAAACGTCTGAGCTGATTGAGAAGCACTTTGACATGAGCTGCATGGTACATATTGATATGGTCCTGTGGAGTAAACAGTTGAACTACCGCTGCTACCACTGTTACAAGTACAGCCAGACTGGTTGCTAGCCAAACTTGTGGTAGAAGGAGATGGACTGAGGCTTGGACTAGTAAGGTTCATCCTACTATCACCTGTAGCTAACCCCTGCTGCCATTTCTTAAAACAGAAGTTACATACTCTAATCCTGTCTACATCCTCCTGGCAAGACTTGGGTTCCTCATTTGGGACAGGAACAGAGTTTGATGCACATTTGGCACAGAAAACTCGACCGCAGAGACGGCAGTGATGTCTGCGGTTAAATACAGTAAACTGAGAGTCACACTCATAGCATACCCTACAGCTCTGGTCGGGCATCCAGAAATCTCTGGACACACTCACCTGCGCCTCTGTCCTTCTTGGCATCCATGATTTTACTATGTCAACTATCTCATAGAGCTTCTTGTTTTCAGCCGTGTCCATGAATGCAACTTCCAGACTATCATGCTCATCATTACCTAATAATCATCTGCCACAGGTCGAGCTACTACCAATATGTATGTGTCTCCAATTTATACTGCATAGAGAAAAGGGAACTCAGCCTTCAACTCAATATTTAAGCAGCACATTCAGATTATCATACTCCTCACTACCTACTACTACAGCTTCTACAACTGCCAATTCATATATTCTCCAAAAACAAAAGAACTGTTAGTGTTTTGCTAGCTTAAGACTATTAGTGAGCACTGATACAAAGGCAGTCACAAATGAAAAAGGGAAAAGCTAATAAAACTCCGAAACTATAAAAGAATATCAATCAATAAGCTAAGCCTCAATCCCAAACTCAATGCTACATGAGTTTCGCTATATGAATACTACACCAGTGCTACTGTGTTTGTGCTTATTTCATTCAAATACAAACAGACAAAATTACAAATTCTCCATTCCAATCCTCACTGTATGAGCTTCAAGAAGTGCTTTTAACTCAAATCCTTTTCCCAGTCAGTGGTTTTAGCATATCAAAACCAAATTTCTGCAAATGCAATCAAACAAAACAAATTGCTGTGCTTCCAGTATTAACATTATATATGAAATTACTACAACGTTGAAGAGTACATTAGTTGGAGAATCAAACAAGAACCTCAACCCACAACGGCCACCGTTTTCTCCGGCACGCCACCGCCTTCTTTTTTCCTTTGAATTCTTTTTTTTTTCTTTTTTCTGTTATATACGGAAAGAAAAACTAGTGTACAAAAATGGGGAATACGTAGTTGTGGCTGAGAAATTGAAGAGAATGATTTCGAATAATATATTATTTATCAATTTTGATGATTTTTTTACACATAAATAATTGACGGAAAAAAGAGGGAGTGTCACGGAAATAATGCATGCGGATAAGACAAAGACAGTTGGGACAGGAAAGGTAGTGATGATTTGGTGTACGCATGCATTTATTATCTTGCCACATGTTTACTTGAATTATAAATTATTTATTAAAAAATTAAAATTTTATAATTTAAAATAATTTTTAAATATTTATATTGTGTAAATTAAAAATAAAAAATAAAAAATAAAAATATAACTAATTATAATAAGGCGATATTTTTTTGGATTATAATGCGACAAATTAAATTGAACAATGAAAGCAAGGAAAATAATTAGTAGCATAATTTAATACAAAATATTATTATATGATATTATATTTCATTTAGACTATATTTTTGTGTATAAATTTTACTTTTATATAATATAATATAATTATTATACATATTTATATAACTTTGACACATGAGCAGTGGCAGAGCCAAAAAAATATTTGAGGGTGGTCAAATTTTAAAGGAGTGAAAAAATTTCTGTAAAGGATTAGGTGCACAAACTATTTAGTATAAGTTACACAAACTCGATAGTGAAACAAAGAAACTTCAATATATCTCAACTATTTGCATATTTACTAAAATTAATTAAAATGGCCATTAAGCGGATACACTGGCACATACATGATTTATAAGTCATGATTTGTGAATACATTAGTACATGCATGATTAATAATGGTCATTATGTGGATTTATAAGTCATGGTTTGTCAATACACTGACACTCATATATGATTCATAAGTCATTTATGTGTATACACTGTCACTTAAACTGATTAATAAGTCATTTATGTGGATACATTGGTGAAAAAGATGGATTTTACAAATTTGTACAAATAATAGGAAATATTTGAAAATAGTGAAACATAATATGTGTATTTTTGTAAATTTCCCAACTATTTATGATTTTACTGATAAGTGGGTGCACCCAAATTTAAAATTAAACAACATATCATTTATCTTAATCACATAAAACTTAAAATTACAAAACTATCAATGGCATAAATCAACATTAATACATAAAAGTCAACAAAAATAATTTAGTTGCTAGTTAACTATAACTTTCTCTTCATAGTGAGTGAACCGTTGAAATATTTTTTCCATATCTATCCTTCTTTTTAATGAGATTCTTACTCAAAAAAAAATTTAGGAATAATTAAAAGAATAATAAAAAATAATTTTTAATCTTCTTTTTAAAGAGTGTGTTATATCTTTATAATTCACATAATATGAAATGAAAAAAAAAGAAATAATAAATTTTTTCAAAATATTTAATAAGTCTAAAGCATTTAAATAACTTGAGTAAAATATAAAGAAATAATAAAATTTGTAGAAGCATTTAATAGGTTTAAAGCATTTGAATTTGAGTGAAAATATGTGATTCTTAATTAGTAAGTTAATACTCTAAATTTATTAAATGAAGTGTAATCAAAAGCCTAAAACAAGAAACACAAAGATAAAGGAGCAACATTTATTTCCCTTTAAAAAAAAATAGCCACAAAAGATTGCATTGAAAAAAATAAAAAAAAGAAGTGCAACAAGCCAAGCTCAAATCATAAACCTCAGTAACTTAAATTTGCACACCAACCACTGAATTATGGGCTCTTCTTATTACTAAGAGTGTTCATTGAAATATATATTAAAGTAATACATAATATTTTACTTACATATATAGTGTATTTTTTTTATGAAGGATAATCGACTGATCAATCTTGCTAAACTATAGCTCCGTCCCTGCACATGAGGTATGTTCAATTTCACAAGAAATACTTTTCAAGAAAATAAGCATTTTTCTTTTTCTTCATTTTATCATATAAAATAAGCAATTTATAATTATTCCTTTCAAATAGGCCAAAAAAATATTATAATTCAAATAAATTCTCCTTTTGACTCATTTTATATGACTTCCTTCTTTTTTTGTCTGGTCCAAAAAAATTACCTTATTTTAATTGTAAATAATTTAACTCCTAATCGTTTTATCCCTAATTAAATGATAGCCATAAATTTGTAAGAATTATTTTAGATTTTAAGTTTTAAAAAAAAAATTTCTTAAATATCGTGTCAAATAAAAAAAGTCACATAAAATAAAATAGAGGGAATAATAAGAGGTAGATGAAAGGTAAGGGGTGTGAGGATGGAATGAAGATAGCGTGTATTTAAAAAGGGCGCGAGGGGTCATTATTCATGTGGAATGTCATTAGAAAAGTCATTATTTTTCCTATTTTCATTAGAAAAATTATTTTATTATTTTTTAATAAATATTTATTTTCTTAGAAATAATACTTTTTAGAAATTTTAATCAATCGAATATAATAAAATCAAAAAATATTTTTCTCCATATTTGGCACATTATTATATATAACACCATTTTTTGCCAAATAAAATATAATATTATATTATATATTAAATTATAAGGTGTAATATTATGAGGCGGTATATTTTTAAGAACTTCCCAAAATAATTGAGTGATATGTTTTTTTTTTCTATAAAATGGAAATGGAAATGGAAAAGTGAGGGGAGAAAGAAATATAATATAGTAATGAAAATCAAATTAGTTTTTGGTATGAGAAGACCTAAAAATAGGAATGGTATCATGTGGTACGATACTGAAATTTTTTATTTGATAATCTTAATTTCCATTTTTTTAAAATATTACTCATATTACTACTATATAAATTAAATGAATATGATTTAATATTTTAAAGTTAGATTTTGATATTCCAAGTACAATAAATCGATAATAATAATTTATTCGAGCTTAAATACTATTAAAATAAATAATTATAATTTTGACTTTTTAAAAATCTGTTTCAATTACACATGAAAAGTTATTGAAAATATTACTTCCTCAATTAATTATAGGGAAAACATTCAACCAAGATGGAGCATTAGTCAAAATTTTAACGTATACAATTAGTTTTATACTCCTCTCGTCTCAAATTAATTGAAATTTTGAGGGGTTTTTTCAATTTTCAAAATAGTTGAATTGTTCAAAATTAAAGAAAAATGTTTGAAATTTGTTTTCATATTTGTTCTTTCATTTATTGAAGTTTTATTTTTTTTTTGGAAGATAAATTACACTATATATTTATGATTGCACAAAGAAAAATAGTGAAAAATATAATATAAATTTTGTTTTTGAATATTTTTTAATATATATGCATAATCTCATAAATTTAATTAATATGGGACAAATAAAGTACTAATACTATTTTATAAATCATAACTAAGTTTTGTAACAAACAAAAGTTTGTTAAGAATATTAAATACCATATTCCTATTAAATAAATGTCATGATTGTGATATAATTTAATATTTACCATATTATATCTTTTTTTATGCAACCATATTATATCTACATCATGAAGATGTTAACTTTTCTGTCGTTATCAAATCAAATATATTGATAATTCTTAAAAAGGAATGTCTTTCAATTCACTTACGTGGTCCTTAAACTGCTATGTATTAATTTTTTTATATGCTACAAAAATATTTTGAGTGAAACATTTTTTTTAAGGTTCTTTTTTTCCAAAAGTAATGAGAGTCATTATTCGACTAAGACATTTTGTTAACAAAATTTCTGTTTTATTAACTAAAACAAATTATGTGCAACTTTTAATTTGGATTGATATCTTTCATTCCTGTATTTAAGAATTATTTTTAATTTTACAAATATGAATTTGAGAAATAATTCATGAAAATTATTAATTAGTTGGCACATTATTGTACGTATATGCCAAATTATACTATATATAAATTTGTTAAGTAAGAATAATATATTTTTCAGGAAAAAAAATATTTGGACAAATGATTATATTATATTATTTATACATTAAAATAAACAGTTAGATAAAATTACAATACATGAAAGAATTAAGTGTTTTTATGAATTCATTCCATTGTGGATGTTTCATTCAATAAACTTTGTAACGTACATGTATTTATTTAATACCGGTTTAGTGTACATGCTTTGTACATATGTGTCGTATTAATTTAAAAATTATATATAAATAGTATTTATCATTAAACTAGATATAACTTTATATAATTGAAATTAAATTAATGCTATTAATTTGATGCAATAATTTAATTTATTATGAATGGGCAAAGATGAAAAAAAATCAATTCAATTATTTATAATATAGAGATATGTTAATAGTTTATGAATACAACAGCAACAACATACCCAGTGAAATCCCACAAGTGGAGTATGGGAAGGTTAAAATGTATGCAGACCTTACTACTAGCTCATAGAGATAGAGAGACTATTTTCAAAAAATCCTCGTCTAAAAGAATCGAACTCCATAGGCAGAAGGTACTAGATATGAAAAAAAAGGAGAAAGAAAAAAATAAATGATAGTATGTAATACGATAAAGGTAAACAAATATAAGACGAATAATGACAGCATAGGATGTAGAGACATAAATAATCCTACTAATCTATTATATCACAAGACCATAAATCAACCTAATCCTACTAGCTTATTAGTTTTCTACCCTAATATGTGACCTCCATTTTTTTCTATCTAAGGTCATGTCCTTGGTGAGATTAAGTTTCGCATATCTTGTCTGATCACCTACCCCCAATACTTCTTCGGTCTACCTCTTTCCCTCTATGTAACCCCTAAATCTAAACTCTTGTATCTCCTAACAGGATCATCAGTACTCCTTCGCACATGTCCAAACTAATGCAGTCTCACTTATCTCATCTTGTCAACCACTAGGACCACCTCTAACTTCTCCCGGATGATCTCATTCCTAATCTTATCACTCTTGGTATGTCCACACTTCCATCTCAACATCCTCATCTTCACACCCTGCATCTTCTGAACATGTGAATTTTTAGTTTGCCAATACTCCACCCCATATAACAGAGATGGTCTAACCATCATTCAGTAAAACTTATCTTTAAGTTTAGGTGGTATCTTTTTATCATAGAATATTGCAGAGGCAAGCCTCCATTTTGTCTATGTTGCTCCAATACGATGTGTGACATTATCATCAATTTCGTTACTAGTCTGGAAGATGGATTCAAGATACTTAAAGCTTTATCTTTTTGGAATAGGTTGAGTGGCAAGCGTCACTTTGGTGTCTGGTTCATCTCTTGCAACATTGAATTTATACTCCAAGTATTCTTTTTTGGTTCTGCTCAATTTGAACCCTTTGGATTTCAAAGTATATCTCCAAACCTCCAATCTATCATTAACTTTAGCTTGAGGCTCATCAATCAGTACTATATCATCTACAAATAACATACACTATGGTACCTCCTCCTGGGTAGACTGTGCCAGCTTATCCGTTACTAAGCAAAACAAAAAGGCTCAACATAGATCCTTGATGAAGTCCTATCTCAATTGGAAAATACTCTGAGTCTCCTCCTACAGTTCTCACATGAGTTAGCTCTGTTACATATATTTTTTTATCACGCTAATATACGGAACACCTTTCACCTTTAAACATTTCCATAGGACATCCCTTAGAACTTTGTCATAGGCATTCTCAAGGTCACACCATATGAAGGTCCATCTTTCTCTCCCTATATTTCTCTACTAATCTTCGAACAAGATGAATTGCTTCAGTAGTTGACCATCCCGGCATAAATATGAACTAATTCTATGAAATAAACACTATTTTTCTCACCCTCATCTCCACCACTTTCTCTGAAACCTTCATAGTTTGGCTTAACAACTTGATACTCCCGTAATTGTTACAGCTTTGAATATCACTCTTGCTCTTGTACAATGGAACTATTGTAGTCCTCCTCCATTCATCGCAGGAGCCTAGCTACAGTCTAGCAAGATTGGTTAGTTGACCACTCTTTGTAAAAAATTACACTATATATGTAAGTAAAATATTCTGTATTACTTTAATATATATTTAAATAAACACCCTTAGTAATAAGAAGCACCTATGGTCCAGTGGTTTGTGTGCAAATTTAAGTCATTGAGGTCTACAGTTTGAGTCTGGCTTGTTGCACTTCTTTTTCTTTTTTTTTCAATGCAATCTTTTGTGGCTATTTCTTTATTTTTTTTAAAAAAAAAAGGAAAATAAAGGTTACTCCTTTATCTTTGTGTTTCTTGTTTTAGGCTTTTGATTACACTTCATTCAATAAATTTAGAGTATTAACTTACTAAGAATCACACATTTTCACTCAAATTTTTCAAATGCTTTAAACCTATTAAATGCTTCTAGAAATTTTATTATTTCTTTATATTTTCACTCAAGTTATTCAAATGCTTTAGACCTATAAAATGTTTTAAAATTTTTTATTTTTTTTTTCATTTCATATTATGTGAATTATAAGATATAACACACTTTTTAAAAATAAAATTAAAGATTAATTTTTATTATTCTTTTAATTATTCCTAAATTATTTCCTTGAGTAAGAATCTCATTAAGAAGAAGGATAAATATGAAAAGAATATTTCAACAATTCACTTAATATGAAGAGGAAGTTATAATTAACTAGCAACTAACTTATTTTTGTTGACTTTTATATATTAATGTTGATTTTATGCCATTGATAGTTTTATAATTTTAAGTTTTATGTGATTAAGATAAATGATATGTTGTTTAATTTTAAATTTGGTTGCACCCACTTATCATTAAAATCATAAATAGTTGGGAAATTTGCAAAAATACTCATATTATGTTTCACTATTTTCAAATATTTTCTATTATTTGTACAAATTTTTAAAATCCATCTTTTTCACCAATATATCCGCATAAATGACTTATTAATCAGTATGAGTAACAATGTATACACATAAATGGCTTATGAATCATATATGAGTGTCAGTGTAGCGACAAACCATGACTTATAAATCCACATAATGACCATTATTAATCATGTATGTGCTAATATATTAGCAAATCATGACTTATTAATCATGTATATGCTAGTGTATCCGCATAATGATCATTTTAAGAGATTTTAGTACATATGCAAATAGTTGGGATATATTGAAGTTTCTTTATTTCATAGAATTTGTGTATCTTATACTAAATAATTTGTACACCCAATCCTTTAAAGAAATTTTTTTTTCACTCCTTTAAAATTTGACCACCTTTAGAAATGTTTTTGGCTCCACCATTGATTCATCGGGTATCTTAACAGTCTTCATAATAGGATTAAACAACTTAGTCAACCACTCAATACCATCTTTGACCACACTCTTCTAGAAATAGATCGGAATCTCATCGGGTTTGATCGTTCTTCCTCTGTTTATCTTGTTAATTGCACATCTAACTTCCTCAACTCTGAAATACCTGCAATAATCAAAATCTCAATAACTATCGGAGTGTGTCAAATCTCCCAATTCAATATCTCTATCTCCTTTTTCATTTAAGAATTTATGAAAAGAAGCTTGCCACCTTATCTTAAGTCTCATTTATCAATACCTCACTCTCCTCATCCTTAATTCATTTTACTTGGTTCAAGTTGTGAGCTTCTCTCTCTCTCTCTATCTCTATCTATCTATCTCTCCCTCATTTGCAAGCTTATATAATCTCTTGTCTCCACCTTTTTCACCTAACTCAACATTCAAACGCCCAAATGTTGTTGTCTTAGCACTCGTCACTACGATATTCACTTCTGTCTTCACCCTCTTGTAAATATCCTTAAGCCTTATTTTTTCATCCTCATTCCAGTATTCCAACCACTTCATATATGCAATATCCTTAGCTTTCACTTTGCCTTGAAATTCTCCACTCCGCCATCAATCACCTTGGCGTCCACCAAAGGTCCCTCTCGAAACCCCTAGCACCTTAGTGGCTACCCTTTTAATGTAACTATCCATGATATCCCACATAGAGTTCACATCTCTGCTACTTCTTAAGCCCCCAAATTACTCAATTTTTTCCCATCTCCCCAGAAAGGACAGGAGTCAGGTCACCCCATCTAATTTTTTATTGGGCATAAATAAGCTTTCTTCTCTTACCCCTCTTAATCTATAGGTCCCTCACTAGAAGCCTATATTGAGTGGAAATATTTTTACTTGGAATTACTTTGCAATTCTTACAAAGGCTTCTATCACCCTTTCGGAGGAGTAAGTAGTCAATTTGAGTCTTAGCTACTGCACTAGAAAAAAAAACAAAGCGTTTTTCTCTCTTTGGGAAACATAAGTTAGAAATGACCAATTCGAAGTCTTTAGCAAAGTCCAAGAGAGATGTCCAACCTCTGACCCTCTCCGCAAAATCAAAGCTTCCATGGACATCTTCAAAACCACTAAAAGTAGCACCAATATGCCCATTAAAATTTCTCCCGATGAAGATCTTTTCTATGGCCAATATACCCCTCACAACCTCATACAAATCTTTGCAAAAGTGTTTTTTGACTTTTTTATCTAGGCTTACTTGGAGCGCATAGGCACTAATTATATTCACAATATGACTATCGACCACAAGCTTAATAGACATCACCGTATCATAAATCCTCCTGACCTCAATGAAATAACTTCTTAAGGTCTTCATATACTAGGATACCTACTTTATTTCTATCTCTAGAGCTACCCAAGTATCATTATTTAGACCCCTCTGCATCTCGAGCCTTGGTATATACCCATATGGTCTCTTGAACACATGCTATATTAATTTATATCCTCTTTAGACTCTTCACTGACTCTATGGACTTCCCTGTAAGTGATTCTATATTCCACGTCCTACTCTCAATCTAAGTAAGCCTATTTTCGTCTTACCATTACTACCTCTAGCCTCCGACCCTAACAAACAACATGACCCTAATCCACCATCAGACCCCAAAGCCACTAAACTTCACTAAGAACTATTAATTTAACAAACTATAACAATAAAAAAATAAACAATCTCACAAAACAACAACCCAACAATACAAAACAGTTAAAGCTAAACTTCAATCTATAATCATATAAAATACAAAAGGATTACAATGAAAATAATAATCCCATAAATTCTAGCAACAACCCATAACATCAAGATGTAAAGAGTATAAAAAATAATCACAATATGTAACAAGTAAGAAATATAACAAGGAATAAAGTATATTTAAAATAATGTAACAAACAGTCAAGAAAAATTGTAAAAAATATGTACTAAGCAAGAAATACTAGGGCAAGAAATATTGCAAAGCAAAAACCAAGAAATAGCAAACAAATGGCAAACTTGCAATCAAAAAAGAAATGCCAAAAAAAGAATAGAACATTAATCAGTAATGACAACTGAAAACAAGAAATTGAATAAGAAGGAAAAAGAGAAAATGGAGGACATCACCTAAATAATATTAGTAGCTTAAAAATATCTGTCTGGAAAATGGTTGAACATCGCTGCAACACTGGAAGTTGCCTAAAAAGATTGGAGGATGCCTAAAAATACTCTTACCCTAAAATTTTGGTTGTCGAAAACTACACCGAAATATGTTTTTCGTCGAAAATTCATATAATTTTATATCTTAGAACGTTCTGACCAGAAGTTGGAATACTGACATCACCGAACAAATTTGTATTTTCAAAGATAAATGGACGTCACTGGAACCTAGATGCCGGAGACACAAAGATTTCCAAAAATATTGAACCCTATATTCACCCAGATCGTTTTTCAGATCTGAAGTGTCGGATCGCGTTTTGCTGAAGAAGAACACATATACCTATTGATGTTTCTCATTGGAGACGAAGAGTATTGACAGAGTATTCCTCAAATCAGTTATCAATTTTGTCGGCTCCAAACATAAAAAAGAAGGTTTTTCGCAGATCTTGCCAAAAAATTCAACAAAATACCGAAAATAAAGTAACGAGCAGAAGAAGATCCTAAATAGTTTTGATAAAAAAATATGTTATGCCAGTAAATTCAGAATGCTTGCCGAAAAAATTGATCATAAACAAACAATAATAACCCATATCTTGATTAAAAAGTCACAGCTGATATCCTATTAACCAAAATCATTGGGAAAGAACACCAAATGGTGAGAGTTAGGATGGAATAATTATTTTCCCATCAAGTCTATTTATAGAATTGAGGGGATGAAATATATAAAGTTGAACAGTTAGAAGTTAAATAATTAATTGCTTAAAATTTAAATTTTAAAAAACACTCCTAAATATAAAAAATGTAGTTTAATATTTCAATGTAATTTTAATTACTTTTTTTTAATTTTCTATAGTAATACTTTATATAACAAAATATTTGATAATCAAAAGTTTAGTTCATTTCAAAATCTTTAATATTAGAAAAATAATAATATATTTTCCTTTTTATTTTATAGCCTAGAATGTTATTTATACAAAATAGTCCTAAATCAAGAGTGAATATAAAAAAATTCTAATTAAAAAGTGAATCTTGAAACTAAATAAATAAAAGATAAAATAATATATTAAGAAAAAATAGTGAAAAGACAATTTTGTCTAAAGCGAAGTATTTTAATGAAGGACAAAAAGTTCAAACAACATTTTTATGGGTCTTCACGCTTTTAATATAGTGTAGATACTTCTTAAAGGTTGTGCTGACACATTTCCTGAAGATTGTAAATGGATTTACATATTCTATTAAAGCGTATTCTATACTTTTTCTAAAATATACACTTGAAAAATTGCAATAAGATTCTCTACATTTTACTCTCCATCATCATTCATATTCTATATGTTAGACCTCGCAAGTTAGAACCTGTAAGTCCTTAATTGGTTCGATTTGGTAAAGTTTGGGATCAAATGTTAATTTTGCTCTAAGTTTAATCCTTAAGAATAAAAGTGTTGTGGGGTCATGTGTGTGTTTAATTTTAATTGGTCCATGTGACTTGAGTCTCTCTCTCTCTCTCTATATATATATATATATATATATATCATTGTGAGCTTATCTTCTACAAGAGAGGGAGTCTTATACTTAGAAAAAAAAACTAGAGAAACAACTAGAGAGAATAGCTGAGTTTCGGCCAGCTCCAGTAAGAAAAAAAATTATTATTTTTGATTTTTTGATTATTTGACACTTCAAGCTTGGTATATTGTATCCCCTAAATGGCATAGAGGCATTAGTTGGTTAAGAAAATGCTTGGTTTGACGTCTAGGAAGATGTGGGTCTTGTAAAGAGATTAAAAGGTATGTTAATTTCTAGCTTCATTCTTGTTAATTAAATCTTGTGGGTGTGTTAGGGGTGTATTATAATGAAGGTAAAACATGCAAAAAAAGGTTGGTTGTTAGTTGAATTTTGAATTTCGAATTTGGGGTTGGAATTGAGGACAAATTGCATATGATGATATATGAACTTATAGATATGTGTTTATGTTTATTTGTCATGGAAATAGTCTTTTTGGGGTGAAACAAGTGTTGGGAAAACTATATTAATATTTACATGAAAGTTAGCTTGAATTGGAGCCCCAATGAAGGTATAACATTATG
>JAOTQJ010000099.1:5581107-5603465 GCA_025642045.1 Solanum sejunctum | reverse complement strand
CTTTTATTTTTAAATTTTAATATAACCTTGTGATACTCCGTCGACATATTGATATTCTATCGGTATCATATAATTTTAAGTTATTCTTTTAATAAATAAAGTAATTAAGAGAAAAATTATTGAAGTTGCAAATTATTTTATAATTCTAAATTAGTAGAAAATCTTTGCGATACTCTATCAGTTATATTGATACCATATGGATATCATATAGCATTGAGCTTAATCCTCCGTGATACCCTGATAGTATATGTATACCCTATTGGTATATCATATAAGGAGGGTGCTGACATCAGTATGATGTCGGCATGCGAAATTTAATATTAATGGGGCAAATTTTAATAATATGGAGGCATGAAATGTAAAAGAGTATATGAATGTAAATAGTTTGCTTTGAAGGGGCATTAGCTTACTTTTCCCTTATATAATTAGTACTATGTTTGTAATTATCATCTTAATAATTATACAAATTCTAATTATCAAGTGACTTATTTCAACCTCAACAAGGTAAGGACATAATCTACATCTACTCTACCTTTTCTAGACCTCACATGTGAAATCTCACTAGATATGTTCTCTGTTGCACATCTTACTCGAGCTAACTACCTTACATCCACTCTATCCATATTAAATTTTATAGTAGAATATTATTTATTCATGAAAATATGAGTAAACTAATGTTTTATCCAATCCATTGTAGACCAACCTCTATGTTAACCCATTTTTAATTCGCTCAAATTTAACTTAACCGACCCATTTACCACCACAATTGTTACACATCTTGCTGAAGCTAACTGCCTAAAGCTGTGTCTACCCTACAATTTCAGTGGCTTGATGTTTATGTCATGGAAAAAATAATCAATTTTAGTACGTATAAATGCCGAGGCATTATCTGATAAATATCCACCCTGAGATTTGACCCCAAATAATCCAGAATTACAACTGTATATCACAAACGCTATTTGTGTACAAGTATAGATGTTTATAGCCAAGGAGATTTCACTTTACCCTATTAAACCAAAGTACTGTACATTTCTCATTGTATGAAACAAGAGACTGGCTCAGAAATAAAACGTCCCGCCATCTTCAGCGTTACGAACTCCCTTCAATTGTAGCAGAAAGCTTTCGTATAGGTCTTTGAGGGCTGCATATAAGGGTTCTCCAGCCTTGGGTCTTTCTACAGATCCAAGAAGAATGTCGGTTGTCGTGAGGTAAGGATCCCCATAGAATTGGAGGTTAGTATCCATCCGTGTTGTGACGACATTCCCCTCAAGTGAGACTCCCACAAATGCACCTGAAACGTACAAATCAAACCCAAAGTAGTTTAAGCACACATTTGGCCACTCAGCCAAAAATATACATATCTTATACATTTGTCAGCTATTTAAGTGAACATCCATTAAGAAGCAATCACAGTACTGCTGCTAACATCCACACTTGCAAGAGGTACCCATCAAAGAGATCAAATGCTTCATTACCTTTACTACAACTGTAAGTATAGCAAATGCCAGAACCTTTCTCTCCAGCTCGAAGATCTGCCTCCACAACTCTCCCAACTGGACCAGCTGCAGCACTGCAACCAGCACCAAGAGAAAAATGCATGCGGCTGCAAAAAGTCTTCACGGCCTTGGAGTCATGTAGCACAATAATGAAGTCTGTCAACTCACCTCCAATCTGTAAAAGGACGAAAATCAAAATTTTAGAGTAAGGACGAGGGGGGACAAATTTAAGATAACAGTACAAAAAGACCATCCAATAAAGATGTGCTTAACTATTCAGCTGATTAGGAGAACAAGTTTCTTTCAGTTTAGTCGACCCAAATGGATCAAATTCTTAATAGAGGAATAACAAAACAATGTTTGTCAATTGAAGACAAACAAAATGCAGATGATATACCCATGGACCTTTTTTGCTCCGCTACAACATAAAAGACCTTCAGAGACCCAAGCTTTGTCGAAAACAGAAAATGCATCTGATTAAGGACAAAATGAAATCACTCAATTCAACTAAATTTCTAGCATAACTGTTCTATACAATCTGAATTAACTGCATTCTCAAAACTGGAGGAGAGCGTCATTAGCAAAGACCATTGACTTAGAATATACCTGTGCACCCCATCCCAAACCGGCTGATAGTATAGCAGATGGTGCAGACCATGAGCCATCAGACCTTCGTGCAACCACCAGGCCGGAGCCAAATTTATAAGTTAGAAGCATCCCAGCTTTGGCGACCGTTAATATTGCCAGACCTTTAGCTCCTTTTAAAACTGCACCAGGTATGGACCTCTCAGGATTCAATCGAGCAACCTGTGCATTACAAGATTTAATCAGCATTACAAGGTAGAAGTTGCACATTCGGGTCAGCAAATCAATCACAGAAGAATCTGACGATTCTGATTGTAGTAGCATCTTCTAACACTACCATTCTTGTTCCAACCTTAAAGGAAGAGGAATGATTGATGAGCTGTGTGTGAGTGAAGAGAGAACAAGTTCTCTCTCTCTCCCTCCTCTCTCTCTCTCTCTCTCTCTCTCTCTCTCTCTCTCTCTCTCTCCCTCTCTCTCTCTCTTTTAAAAAAAACAAAAAAACAAAAAAAAAACTGGAAAATTAAAGTGAAGAGAGAACAAGTATAACAGTGAAACTAAAAAAGATGATAAATATTCGAGTTCTTTGAATTTTGCACCTTTAAAATGACCAATTTTTAGCTTGCACCTTGTCCTATTTTTTTATTATTACCCTCCTAACTTGTTTTAGCCCCTTTTTACTTGCCTTGGTTGATGAAATGCCGCATATCTAGGAGGAGGTCCCGCAATATTTTCTATTTGCAGATAACATAGTATTGATTGATGAGGCATGCCGTGGAGTTAACAATAGGCTAGAGGTTTGGAGGCTTAGACGCTAGAGTCTAATGACTTAGGTTGAGCAGGACTAAGCCATAATACTTGGAGTGCAAGATCAGTCACGCAACTCATGGGAAAGATGTGAAAGTGAGAATCGATACACAAGAATCCCCAAAAGTGGAAATTTCATGCATATTAGGTCAATATTCCAAGGAAGCGGGGAGATTGATGATGGTTTATTGGGTGAAGTATCAAATCGACAATGATATTGCATGTCATATAGGAGCAAGCTAGATGAAATGGAAGCTCGCATCAGGTGTCTTGTCTGATCAGAAAGAGCAACCAAAACTTAAAGGTAAATTTTATCGAGTGATCCGTAGACAAGCTATGTCATATGGGGCGGCATGTTGGCCGGTAAAGAACTAGCACATCCAAAATATAAAAGTAACAGAAATAAGGATATTGAAATGGATATTTGAGCATACTAGGAGAGATATGATTAGGAACGAAGATAATCGATACAAGGTGGGAATGACCTCCATGGTGGACAAAATGAAGCAAGCAAGATTAAGATGGTTCGGACATGTGGAAAAAATAGTAAACATATGCCTAGGTTGATTATGGTGTGTCTGAGTACAAATGGAGGCAGTCCGAAACCGTGATGGGAAGAGATGATTAGCTAGGACATGACAGACCCACAACTTACCAAGAACATGATTTTAGATAAGAGAATATGGAAGTCACTGATTAAGGTGGACCATAGAATTTTAGCAGATAGTCAAGCGCTAACTAGTTTTCCTTATCAGTATTATTATTATTCTCTAATTATCTTTGTACATGGCTACACTAAGGAGGTGTAGGAGGTTGGCTATAACATGTTTTCAGAGAGGTGGAGGTAGGCTGAAGAACGGTGGGAGGTCATCCATAGGACATGACACTAGATAAAAATGTATGAAAATTGAGAATTAGGGTAAAAGGATAGTAGGCACGGAGTGTTGTCATACTTTTATATGGGAAAAGCAGGGGACTAGTCTCCTCTTCTCACCTTCTCCTTCTTTGATAGCATTTTTTTAATTTTAATGATACACTTCTTTTAAGGATTCCCATTTGGAAAAAAAAATTGATAGTCTCTATTTCTGTTGTATCAATTATCATTTAAAGTGTATGTTATTCTTCAATTTTTACTACAATGTGTTGCCCATCCAATTCAATTACACAAAAAGAGTTCATTTGCTTTATTTATCTTGCCATTTTATTGTCGTTACTTTCTCTCTTATTCTTCTCTAATTATACTTATTTTGAGCCAAGGGGAATATTTTGGGTACGAAAGTCGCCGAAAGACGTTAAGGGTCTACCTAGCCACAAGGCTAGCCGCTTACCTTTTTGAAGTGTGGCGCCAATTAATACCAAAAATTAAAATATTTAATTGCATATATAAATAATCAAAATCTCAATAGCAATAACATATTAGCAAATATTTCAATTCAAAACCTGACCATAGATGGTAGATACTAAGTCTAGAACTTTGGATGAAAAAAATACGAAGAAAAGTCAACAATGAGGGAAAAATAGAGGTAGAAATAACTCTAAAGTCCGAAGAAGGAAAAAGAATCAGAGCAAGAAGAAATGTAAAGAAGAAATACGTATTTGTTTGACCTGGGGGTCGGGTCGACTAGTTGGAATTGCAGTCTAAAAGTGCAACTATGCAAATTTGAAAAGAGAACCCTAAAATTACATTTAAACCCGTAACTTGGTCGTACCTTTTTTTAAATAAATACAAAAGGCAACGCCTTTGTCGCCTTTCGAAGATTCCAACGCTACATAGCTAATAGGTAATGAAGGTTCTCGCCTCTCACCATTGACAACACTGGCCACAAGTCTATTGGAAACAACCTTTCAACCCCATAAAAGTAGGGGTAAGATTTTTGTACATCCTACCCTCCCTAGACCTTGTCTTTGAGACTACACAAGGTATGTTGTTATCACCTATTATCTTAATCTTCAATTTTATTATTACGTGTTGTTTCTTTTGTTTCATTTATCATATTATTTTTTTCTTTTTACTATTCCTTTCTCTATTATTTTCAACATGGTCTTTTCACTACTGTATTTTCTTTTCAAACCTACTTTAAAATGGTTAACTTGAGTGAAATCTATCAAAACATAATTTCTCTATCTCCACAAGGTAGGAGGTAAGGTCAGTCTGCTTACACATCACCTTCCCCAGAGTCCACTTATGGAATGACATTGGATATTTCGTTGTAGTACCCTCCTAACCTATTTGTTTCTTTGCAAAATCACGACAGAGTATTTTATAAAAGGTAAAAGAGATTTTGTGTGTGTTGCTTAATTATTTAATAAGTTTTTAAAAAAGAAATGAGTTTATATCTAATGAAAGAGTATTAGGACCCAGAAAAAAGAGAGTTAGGGGATGTACAATTTCACCTAAAGGTTAAGCCTTTGATTTGAATAAATTAAGAAATGTATTATAAACCTTGTGGCTTTATTTCTTTTTACAGACTGTTTAGAAAGCCACCTAATAATTGGAATTGGTGGAATTACTAAGATAGTAATTGCACTCATCTATCTATTTACCATAATATAACTACAATATAATTATGAACGTATTCTTTGGTTGGACAAGTGTAATTACACAGTTAGATTGAATTTTTAAAATAAAAATTATCAAAAATCAAAGTGAATATTTCACACACATGTACTTCCATAAATGATATTAAATTAGAAATTTAAGATACATATTGTCTCTTGGAAATTTATCAACAATATATATTTGTAACTAATATTGTAAATATATATATACACACACGTGTGTGTTGTGTCTCAAATTAATAATATTTAAATTTAATTAATTATAAGAACTAAAAATGCAGTTTTTGTAAGAACATCATTTGCATGTTTGACAAGAAAATTAATTCCATAAAATTATTCAATTTGACAAAAAATAATCTATCAATTCTAACTAAAAATTGGATAGCTTGCACCATGAAATAACAAGTCAAAACTGCTAAAGCTAGTAAATTGAAACTGAAAATATAACATAATCTCCAAAAAAAAAAACGAAGTTAACATAGTCCTCTTATGTTAGATTTCGACATTAACATAAAATACGTTCTAACATGACTTAGTAAATAATTCAAAAGAAAAGGTATACATAAGTCTATAACCTCACTCAACAATGAAATTCTACTTTAATTCAAAAACTAGGATATTAACACAATTATGCTAAGTGAATTTTTTTTTTCAAAAGAATTTGAGCAATTACATGGAATCACAAAAAGTCAAGGTTGGGAAACGAGAAAAAATGAAAGATAACTTCATCAAAAAGAAAAAATGAAAGATAAATAATGTAAGATGAAATATATTTTTAATTTAAAAAGAAATAGCAAAAGAAATTAAAACTACAGAAATAAAAAATAAATTAAAAAGAAAATAAACAAAAATAAAAACAAAACGGAGGAGATTAAAAATTAACCTTGTGATTACACCCAATTCTCAATCTCCTGTTGTGCATTGGAGATTGTAATTATCCCCTCCCAATTCCCAACTAACCAAGTAATTACTTGATCAAACAAACATGTCAAAAGATATAACTTGGCTCAAATCCAATTCCCTTAGGCTTTCCAAACAAGCCCTCAATGTAAATATGGAGTAGGCCATGCATTGCTTGGAAGATATGCTGCACTATGTCTCTGATTCCACTTCGAATACTGAACGATCAAAAACTAATGTACCGAGAGAAGGTACAAGTTTCATAAAAGAAATACATCAGCAAAATTGATTGAACAATACCCTAAATCTGTATATTCCCTAATAAAAGAATAAGTATCAGTTAACTCTTTTTTTTATAACCATGAGCTAACTCACTTATTCATAACAATTTATTTTTAAAAAGGGGCAACAGTAGTTCCTACAACTACTTGGTGAAGACCTTGCTAGCCATTGGAGGTGATTCTCCTCCACCCTTAGGACTATATAATTCTCTTTTTTAAGAAAAGAAAAGAAGAAAGCACACACAAAGTTTCTCTACCCTTCATCGAATGAACTCTCTTATGAGTTTGCCAAAAAAAACTAGATTAGGGGGAAAATTATATAAATAAAATAAAATGAGAGGAAGTTAAAAGATGATACATGGATAAGGCGTGGAAAATAGAAAGAATTTACAATATTCACCTCAATAGTAACAAAAGGCCCAGTGCTGATTCTTGAGGTTAAAGCCAACAAATTCTTTTTTTTAAAAAAAAAAAAAAGAAGACTTGGCAGTAAAGAGAATTGACCTGTGCGTATGTCCTCAATGTGCTTGACGACTTGTATATCTCATACTCCATGGATAAACCCACGGGAAGGTTCAACCAACCTCTTGTACAAGTCCAATCCATAATATCATGCTTTGCAGACTGCACAGCATTGCTGATGGTGTTGATGAGAACACCTTGCACTGGGTCAAGCCTATCATAGCAGGTATCACACACTCTCTGAGGGTTCTTCTCCCGAAACTTAATGGGCAACAGACACCTCCCTTTTGTGCATGTCCTACAAAAAACCCCTCCACAAAACCGACAATGGTGTCTTCCACGAGTGAATGCTGTGAAAGGTGCAGTACATTGCATACAAATAGTTGTTGAGCTGTCTGGAAGCCACTCTGGAGGCTCAGATTCCAAGACATCCTTGTAAGCACTGTAGTTAAATGCACTTGGCTCAACTATTGGTGGAGCACTTGGTATGTAAACTGATGAATGCAAGAAAGTATCTCCATTCGTACCAGATCCAAGAAAGGAAACATTAGAACTAGGTAACTGTGGATCTGTATTTGAAACCTGACCTTTATTCTGCCCTGTAACAATGGCAACTAGCCCACTCAAGACATTTCTTAAATTGACCTCAGGAGGACCACTTTGTGGCACAAAGTTATATGGGTCATTACCAGAACCATAGCCCCTATCCATTACATCATCAGATTCCATCAGTGGGTACCCACATGGATAATTGTTACCTTCTGGGACTCTGCCCCATGAATCCTCATCAACTTCATCTTCAACAAATTGAAATTTTGCATTGTCCTTTTCCAAATTAGCAAGCGAAGAATACACAACTTTGCCTTCAAATTTCACCATGATTCCAGAAAATCAATATAACATATCAACAACAGACGGGCTGCAAATAGATAATATAACACCAGTCAAAAGAAAATTTAACTAATAGAAACCGCTGAAAGATCCCCATTCATCCTAAAAAAATTCTTACCCTGCTTTACATAGAGGGTTTTAATTTTTTGAATACCATAAAAAACTTTTGTTAGATCCACTTTACGTCCCTTTTTTTCTATTTTTTAAAACTCTTCTCACAATTTTATTCTTTATTCTATTCTTTATGCATATAAAGCCAGATGTGTTTCTAAAAATTCTCTTAATAACTGCGGCAGGCGAAAAGCCTACAAGAAAATATGGAGGAAACTAATCAAATAGACAATCAAACCAACTAATCCCCAACCCCAAACTAGTTGG
Organism: Solanum sejunctum; assembly: GCA_025642045.1. NCBI lineage: Eukaryota > Viridiplantae > Streptophyta > Magnoliopsida > Solanales > Solanaceae > Solanum > Solanum sejunctum. The sequence continues at coordinate 5,595,109 of JAOTQJ010000099.1, read as the reverse complement.
ATTCAGGCTCAATTCCAATCTGAAATATAAATGAACTTACTCACACCAAAGGGAATGAGGACTTAAAGATGCAAAATTAAGTCACAGAACCGAAAATACTAAAAATCATGCAATTTTATAGCAAAATATATACTAAAGAGAGAAAGACAACCAAACAGCAAAACGCAATAAGAAAATAAATTCGGAGAAACAAAATGTAGGGTTTTAAAAGCCAGAGCTAAATAGCTAGCTAGAAAACTTCAACTTAGATGATCCGATCAAATTCCAGAGGAAAACCTCAATATTCCAATTTCAATCATCTCTATACCTAGGGTTACCAAAAAAACCATACACGCACAGCCAGAGACAGAACTGCAGAGAAGAAAAATAAATCAATTTTGGTGGAAGGAATTCGGGAAAAAAGGGAGTGAAATTACCAGATGTTTGTTTGGTGATCGACAATCGATAGAAGGAAGAAGGCGATAAGAGGTTTGTGGTTTCGTGGGTTCTCTGTTTGCTTCGGAAGCCGGGGAATCTACGTCCTGTTTGGACCTATAGTTTGTATATCACGAAATATAATAATACTAATTCCAATACATAATTATTTGAGTTTTAATACTATACTAGTGGCGAAAATTCGTGCTAGTATGCGTTCAATACAAATTATTTTTTAATCTTAATTTATATAATATTGATAGATTTTTATATATATTTTAGAAAATATTATAAAATTATAATTGAAGTAACTAAAAAAATATTATGAAGTCATTGAAACAGACAAGTCAATATGCAGCTGCCTTGAAAAGATTAAGTTAAAAAGCCAATAAATTATTTTTATTGGTCCACCAGAAGCTGCTCAAGCAAGTAGCCAATATAAATTATTTTTCATTCTCAATTTATGTGACATCGATAAATTTTTTATATATATTTTAAAAATTATGGAGCAGCTAAAGAAATATTATGAAGTAGTTGAAGCAGACACGTTAATTCGCAACTGCTTTGAAAAAATTAAAAATTAAAAAGTATGTGAAATATTTTTGTTGATCCCACATAATAAAAAGAAGAAGAAGCAAGCAGCTAAAATAGATAAAACAATCGAAGCAGATAAAACAATCGAAAGTTGTTCAAGTAAGCAGTTACGACTAGAAGCTCCTATGTTATTTTCTTATATATAAGTAGTAATGACGTGTATATCATTATCAAAAATCTTTTTATTATGACATCATCATCAAAACTTACTTGTATGCTACTAAGAGTGGCAATCAGGTTTGATCAAATTTGAACAAGTTATAATGGGTCAAGATTCAATCAAAATTAATGTGCTTGGGTCAAAACTAACGGATTATAGAGCGGGTCCAAATCCAATCCGATCCAATTTTTAATAATTTTTATTTATTTTATTTATTTTATTTGTTCTTTTTTAATATTTTATTACTTAATTAAATTATATTTTTTTTATTATAGCTATATAAAGCATATCAAATTTTTTTAAAAAAAAGTATTTTGAAAATATTTTAACACGATCTCTCTTGAGTCAATTTGAGTTGCATATCAACCCAATTTTAAATGGTTTGAATTTAACAGAGTTAAGCTAATAAGAACCAGCCCAAACTTTAATAGGTTGGACGAATTAGTCTTAATTTTGCCCCTTTTATATGCTACTACTGTATTTTATGAGGGGATTAATTAATATACACTAATTATGATGTTAAACTATTTTTATATATAATCAGATAAATTTAAAGCTTATTTCAATAACTTCTCAAGATAGTCATTTTATAAGTATTGTTTACATTTTAAATAAAGAAATTAATAGTGTAAGGAAACTTGAAATTCCATAACAATTTAATAATCCACAAGTGAATCTGCGCACACTTTTTTTTTATTTGGATATTGAAATAACGTAATATAATTACATTTAAAGTGAGTTATTGTTGGTTTATTTTTTGGAATTTGAAATATAATATTCTCTCCGTTTTATTTCTAATTGTATTTGTGAGATAATGTATATATATTAAGAAAAACATTCAAAGACAAAATTTATACCATACTTTTCATTATTGCCCTTTTGTAAAATTATAAATATATAGTGTAATTTATCTCTTAGAAAATATAAAAGCAAAATTTATACCATACTTTTCATTATTGCCCTTTGTAAAATTATAAATATATAGTGTAATTTATCTCTTAGAAAATATAAAAGTTTAATAAATAAAGGACAAATATGAAAAAAAAAATCAAATATTTTCTTTGAACTTTGAATAATTTAAATAGTTTGACATTGAAAAACCCCTAAAAAAATTCAATAAATTTGAGACAGGGGAAGTATAAGAACAAATTTATAGTTTTAAGTTACAAATATTTTGTAAAAACTTTTAAATTTTAAAAAATGAAGCAAAATATTCTGTTCAAATTTGAAAAGTGAATGAGTAGACATAGCATAATATGTACTAAATAGAATAAAGAATTGCAAAAAAGGAAGGAAAATATCAAAAAAAGAAAAAAGGTGTCACGATCCAAAATCAAATTACAACTAAAGAAGAATAAAATAAAGTGGAAATAATTCATATAACACAAGAAATCTCCAAAAATCTAGAGTCATGAATACAAAAACATTTAAGGTAGTACGATAACATATATATAACTGTCTCAAGTGAAATAAAAAGTTGTCTCATAATATCTAATAAAAGTCTGAAAGAAAACAATAAAGAAAATCTCAAATATTCCCGGCGACCCAAAGTTTGAGCCTCACCAGTAAGATCTGGATGGAAGCAAAATAACTCAACTAGAGTGATCAGTTACCCCGTGCGGGACCCTGTGCTTGATCTTCAAGGAGGAACAAAGCAGGGGTGAGTACAGAGAAATGTACCTAGTAGGTTCAATCGATTGGGTAAGAGAAATTGAAACGAGTATGCAATAACGAAGAATCCTATCCCTACATCCAAAAAGGTTGGTGCACAACCAAATATATACATAATAATGAGGTAAGTATCCTCCATAACCCATAGTACCATACATCAATAAATGTGAATAGGATGCGCAACTTATCAATTCATATGTCAAGTATTTCACAGCCTTGTCACCTGCCCGCGATCAAGATAATATCATAATGCATCAACCTTGTCACCTGCCCATGGTTAAGGAGTATCACAGTATCATGTCCTTGCCACCTGTCCCTAGTCAAGGGAATATAAGATATGTATCCCACTCTTTCCTCCTACTTGAGTTAAGGAGGTGGTACCAATGTGGAACATAATATCCTTGCCTCCTGTCCGGGTCAAGAGGTGTCACAAGCAATATACAATAAGTGCAAATCAATAATGATCCAAAAGTGCATGTAATATATAGAATGACATATTTAAAATAAGAACATCGATACATAAATCTCATATAATCATATGCACATAAAGAATAATATCAAGAGTCTCAGCTAATGCCCAAACCATCATCATATCTCAGATCCTCATAAATAAGTCTAATCCTTCAAAGAAAATATATTCTTGAACATTTTAATCTCATATTACATTTCCAAGAAAACAATTGTCAACTTAAAAAACAAATCATTACCATCTTTGCTAAAAAATTATTGCTACTCGACTTAAGGGATCATTTGGATTGCAAGAAGATTATATACTAGAATTGTAGTGTGAGAATTATAATATGAAAATGAAATTATTTAATCAATACTTTTTCTTCTATAAAATAAGCTCCATGGAAGTTGGTCATCATTGGAATGTACCAGCAGTCTTAAAGACTACAGTAAAAGTCCAACATTACCACCACACCTCTGTGATAATTCAGACATGGGGAAGGGAAATCAAGAACGAGCTATTTTCTGAACATAAGTACTAATTCAACTTTAAGATATTCTGAACTACCAAGTGTAGGAGATTTAAAAATAAAAAAAAGCTAACAAAGGTTCTCTCTTCATACACGCTGCTTCTTTCCAGGTTGTATTTCACCGTCCTCGAGTGCTTCACCTTTGTCTTTCTCTATCTTCTTTCTGGTGAGTATTTTGTTTATCTTATGCAGCTCATTGGTAAGCTTCTGGTCTTTGTTTTGTTTCCTTGTCTTCCTACCATCCTGCATCTTCACTCCAAACTGGAATGCAGCTTTGGGCATTGCTTCCTTCTGCTCATTGTACGATGCCCACTCCTCTTCTGTCTCAAAGTCCCAACGATGAAGCCGACCCTTTGCCTGAAGAAAAATATTCATGTATCAAATACTATGGCATCACAACATGGTTCTTACAACACAAGATCAAAGAACTTAAGAGTTGTAATCTCTGATAATCAAGTATAATCTAAAAAAATGTGCAACGAATTTTCCATTTTATAGGTTCCAAAAGGAAGAGGGAAGGTGTGAACCAAGGTATGGCATGTTAAGCGGACATAATCTTCAGCAAGAACAGAATATCACTTACACGTCCACCCATGTCCATTTTTGACAAATCAGCTTCATCATCACTGTCAACAATCTCACGATTGTACTCTTGGTAACCAGGATAGCACTCCGAATAGCTTTCAGAAATAAAGTTAGGATCCTTCTCTCTGGCATCTCTCTCCCTCAGTTGTAGAAGCCTCTGATCATCCCTCTTGAATACTGATCCTAGGCCTCTATCCTTTTCTTCTTGAGTCATAAACTGTGGATCCTGAAGAACGTCAACACCAGCTTGCATATCATAATTCTGCTGGAGATATTGCTCAGGATAAGCTAGGTGTTCAGAATACTGATAATCTTGCCACTCTGGTTGGTAAACACCAGCTAGAGCTTGTGCTTGCACTGCATCATATCCATTCTGGACAGATCAAACATATTCAACAATCAGAAGATGAATATCAGTTGCAACACATGGGACAATCTAATTAACATTGTAAAAACAGTAACGGCGATACTGGACAAATACGATGAGAGCATCCACCTTCATCCTTTCTTCAGATAAATGTAGGACAAAGAATGAAACAGGTAGATTTTGTAATAAAGTATTGTTAAGCCTTTTTAACAAGAATAGTCTAATCATGTCTTCCGACTCAAAATTGACTCACCACATGTTGCCAATCATGAGAAGGCTCAGATGGAGGTACTGGGCCATATGCAGGTTCACTGAAATATGAGGTCCTCTCTTTGTTTCGAGGAGATTCTTCCATGTCCTCCAATACAGGGCTTTGACCCATGCCTCCAGCAGGAATGGAGTAGTCAACACCTTCCCCTACGAAGATATCATCTTCTTCAGCTCGAGCAACAGCAGGTCCCTGATTCTCTCTTCTTTCTGAATGGTTCTTTTTAGGAAGTTGTGCAGATGGAGGCACAGTTTCTTTATCGTTTTGGCTCTTCGACACATCCGACTTTGATACTTCATCATAACCATTGGATATCACTGTCTTCCCTGTACAATATTAAAATTTTGTCAGAACAAGGGGACCAGAAGTGCAGCTCCTTATCAATGAAGAGAAGAGACACCCCACCCCATCCCAAAAGCCCACCACCCCAAAAAAGAAAGAAGAAGGCAAAAGGAAACCCCCAGCTATTTACTGCTGAAGAGGAGTTTAAATTTAGAAAATCCAAAAGCCAAAGAAAAGGAAAAAGCATCAAACTATAGTTTGCATTGGGAATACATAATAAGACTTGTACAGAACCAAAAGACTTTTCTTTAGTCTCCATGGAGATACAGAATGATATTACATATTGCCTTTATATCTACACTGTAACTACCCTTCACATCCACATGACATTTCCTTTAAGTTTCACCCTGAGCCCTGGTATCAAAATCAGAATAAAACCCACATTCCATCCTGCCCACAAACATTCTACCGTACTTTATCGGAAACCAGAACCAAATTCATTACCGTAAGCAAAAACATTAATAGACCTACAGGGGCATGCAATGGCACCAATCAGAAATTAGAGGAAAGTTTCCCATAAAACAAACTAGATATATTACTTTCAGAAAATACAAGTAAAGGTTTAGAAGGCACGAACACTGAGCACCTTTGCCATCTTTTTCCTTCTTCTTCTTCTTGAGAACTTTTCCTGATGATCCAAGACGGAGATAGGACATGATTTTAGCTATACGGTCTAGTACAGAACCATCAACACTGACTGTAACCATTTCCTAGAAAAGATAGATGAGATTACCCATTTAGATGGAAGATTCAGGAAGAAATTGCCTGACAGTAGTGGAATATGGGAAAAAAGGAAATACCTCAAGGACTGGACAGTCAGCTTTGCTTCTGTGTAGAGTTGTAGGAATATCATTGGAGTATCCACTATCCTGCAATATACACATCAAAGCGAAGAAACATAGAGACCATGAAAGAAAACATACAGCAAAAACACAAGTGAGCAAACCCGTACACATCTTTTTCACCATGCATATGACACATCTGATTACCAAGTAAATTAATGCAACTCCAATAATTCTCGCATCTAACTCCCAACAATACCCTTTCCATCGTCCCCTTAGAAAAGAAAGGCCTTCAGAACAACAAGACTATTTATCCTGGCCATACAAGCTAAACTCTAGTTTCCCCTCGTTTGGGGGGGGGGGGGGGAGATAGGAGCTGTATGGATGCACCCAAGGGAAAATCAACAGTTAACTGCAATTTTGCAAATCTATGATTCAATATAGAAATAGAAGCTTACCACAAGTACAAAATTCTGTTTACTATTACATGTCAACTCTAAGAGCACTATAAGAAAACTCAACCAATGTTCTGTGAAATAAATTCCTTTCAAGGCAAGTAGAAGAACCTTGAATACTTAACAAAACAGCAGAGGAAGTATCAAAGGAAAACATACCATATTAAATATAAAAGCCATTCGTCCAGGAAGAAACATTTCATTGGTCTTTATAACAGTCTGAGGCTTGATTATCCATTGGTACACTGACTGCAACCCAAAGCTTACTAGTCACTCTATTGAAAGAAAATAACACCAAGCAACAACTATAAATATTTGACACAAAAACAATTGAAAGAGTTCATGCACCTTGGCAGTTGCAGTGCGGAATGACAATTGATGATCTTCCTTTGAACCTCTATTAGCAAAAGAGACAAAATAAAAATAATCAAACGAACAATTTCCAGCACTATTGCTTCTTAAACATGGTGTTTAAAAGAATAATTCGCTAAAAATGCTCATTACTTTTATATACACAAAAGGATGTTATCAGAAGCACGCGAGTAACTAATGATAATGGTCATAAATCAGTGCAATCAATGGAAGAACGTCAACAGGAGCATCTAAAAAAGAGTAACCCCCCACCCTACCCCACCCCCCGACAAATCTGAAGCTACTGTCTCAGGCATGGAAGCTACACATAGATAAACTTTATTAGGCAGAAAACTAGATAAACAATTCAACAAAAGTTGACAGGCTCTTACTTATGCCGTGTTACAGTTAAGCAATAAGTACTTACTTAGGTTTCCCTTCAAACTCATCTCCAGCTTCTGGCTTCTTATCTATTTCACTTCTCACTTTGTGAAGTAAAGCATAATCTAACCCTTTAACCAAATGTGTATGTTCCACATCACCTGATATAGGATAAGCCAAAAAAAAAAAAAAAGAAAAGGATAAATCAACTAGAACATACATGAAGAAAGCTATTGAATCCTCATTTGGTCATACAAGAGGCTAAAAAATTAGTTGTACCACCACACGTAAGTAGTTGTTACTAACCTCCAAGATACTTGCTCTTCTCAATAGATAATTTCTGAGCATTAGCAGAACTGTAAAAGTATAAAACAATAAATTCAGAACACACCCCTAAAGAACGTTTTGTTGGAATTGAAAGAAAAAAATGAGAAGAAATTATTGGATTTTTACAGAATATCAACATTCCCAGGAGGAGCGACAGCGTGAAAAGCGCCGAACTCAGTGATTTCATAATCAGGATTTTGATCTTCTCTTCTTTCCTTAGCTCTATCTCTGTACTTGGGTAGCTCCGGTTCTTCAACCTTCTCTTCTCTGTAACAAATTTTTCAGAAAATTAACCAAGGATCTATTGAGATTTTCAAAAATGATAGAAGAGAGAAACAAACTTGTTGCGACGAACAATCTTTTCCTTGTGATTTCGCTTGGAGGAAGACATGGTTGACACCTTCCTCAATCCCAAAGTTCCAGATTAGGGTGAAGCCACGAGGAAGAAAACACCAATTCACTTTAAGGAGGAGTTTGGGGGCGGATTAGAGATATGAATTAATTATGAAATTTTAAAATTACATATTTATTACAATAATTAGTTATTCAAAACTAATTTATTGTTACGTGAATTTTTAAATTGCAAATTAAATATTATATTAATTTTATTGATGAATACTCATATCTAACTATCAAACAAGCATTACTTATGTGAAATTTATTATTTGCATAACTTATTTTCAAATTAACTAATGTTTTCTTTTAAATTAGAAGCATTTTTTAAGTGTAATTAATATTTGTATCTTTCCTTTTAATTTTCCAATACTAATTATTCTCTCTATTTCAATTTGTTTATCTTATTTTCTTTTTTAATAAATATTTGAATTGACTTTTTTTTGCTTTTGACTCTAAGAACATTTTAAAGTTGAAAAACTATTTAAAAGGTCAAAAGCCAAAAGTAGGATGTCCCTAACTTATGACTTGTGATTTTTAAATTACAAGACACTTAAAAAAAAGTCAATTCAAACACGCTTTTAGTCTATTTAAAATAGAATATCTTATTCTTTATTTTATCAACTTGCTAATTTCAATGTTACATATGGCAGGTTAAGACCACAAGATTAAAGGATGATTTGGTATAGTTAGTACTCTTTCTGTCCCATTTTATGTAGCATCCTTTTCTTTTTTATCGTCCCAAAAAGAATGTCATCTAACTATAATTGGTAACAATTTGAATTTAAAATTCCTCTTTTCCCCTTAATGAAATGAATCTCAACCACACAAATTTCAAAGAATGATTTTAAACCACAAGTTTCGAAAGTCTTATTTTTTTTAAACACCGTGCCAAGTCAAAGAATGCCACATAAAATGGAATGGAGGGAATATATTTTTAATTTAAGATTACAAGACTGTAATACCCTCGTAAGTTGAAAGTCGAAATAAGGAAGAAAATCTCAAAACTGGAATTGGTGCAGACTCTATGAGCATTGTGTATGCTCATACAACTCTTTAGGGGGCGTGAACAGAGGGCCGTAGAAGGTGGTTGGGAATTAAATCTTTTTTTAAGAAATTTTGAGTTTCTACGAGGGAAGATTATGAGCCACAAAAGAAACTACGACCATTGGAAAAGAGTCATAGAAGAGGTCAAAATTATGAAAAAAATAAACAAGTTGTAGGACTTTTAGTACAACCCAACAAGATTGATTATAGAAGTTTATATGGGCCATGGTTGGGGTTCGTAGAACATCCTAACATTTAAGGGTCGTTTAATAGAGTGTATTAAAAAAATAATGTATGTATTAATTTGATGTATTACTAGTACCATGTTTGATACACCTTTTCATTATATATATTTTATTGTGTATTAAGGCGTGTATTACTTGTATAATTAATGGAAACATAATTAATACATCCATTACTAATACAAAAATTATTAATACACTTCATTTAGTATTATTCTTATACACCGTACATAACGACCCCTTAGAATATTTTTGGATAATAAGGGCAGTTCCATGAGGGGATTACGAATCGTATAATGGACTTTGACCCATAGTTTTGATTTGTGGTTCTAAGATTTGATTTGCTAAGTTACAATACTTTTTCTACGAACATGCAGGGCGAGTCTATAAAATGATTGACGAATGATAAATGGGGTTTCTAATTGAGATCCTTAAAGTGGGGAATTTGGAGCAGTTTTTATGGATGGTCTTTACGGACCATAAAAGGGTCTGTGGTCCGTAGAGACAAGTCATAGTCATTGACAAATAATTTTTAGTTCATGGTATTTTGGACCTTTCCTGTTCTCCTAACCCTTAAACTATATCATTTTGGTCCTATAAAATCTACCTATAACCATTTTTATCCTTTTCATACTCCCCATGGTTATTCAGTCTTTCAATTTCACAAAAAATTTTAAAGTATTTTGTCTCTAAGGATCCTTATCAACTCAAGTTAGGATTCTTTAATTCCCACTATTAAATCCTAGATTTTCTTTAAGGATTTCGCTCTAGGTATATAGGTGTTCATTGATGTACTTCCTTTATCCACGAAATCCAAAGGATTCTCCTCTTTTTCAATCAAGTTCAAATATAAAAATTATGAATTTTGATTATTTTTCATTCCATTGCATAAATTATGTTCTATTTCATGATTACCACTTGATTGTGCATGAATTGTCATTAATTACATGATTTTAAGGAGTTTCATTAAATTTCTCCTTAATGTTATTTAGGATTCATGAACTTTATTATGGGTTCTTCAATTATGATTTTAATTGAACTTATTTTATATGATTATTCATGATTTTTAAGTTGATTACATGTGAACTCATGCTTTGACCCTAACTTTTATTATAAAGTATGATCATGAGTTGATGAGGTCCTTATACAAGTATGGTGAAAAAAATAAATTAAGTTTTTATGATATGCCCTCAAGGATTTATGAATGATTCACAGATTCAAGATGTTGAAAGAAAATTCTTACATTGATTGAATCAAATTTTAAAGCTATACTTACCTACTCACAAATTCATTAGTGTTGCAACACTTACATCGTTTGAATCAAAGGTTTTAACGAGTTATTCTATGATGATAATTTATAAATGAAACTAATTTTTATATGCTATCACTAATGACGTACTATTCCATGGGGATTTGAATTAATACCGAGAAGGCTTGAGATAGGGTTTGATTCGAAAGCTTTAAAGAGCCAACCAAGGGAACCCTAGAGCAACCTTTAGCTCTGAACTACATACCTTCGTATGAGCTTATTTTGGTATAGATAGTGGATCCACATATAGCTTGAAGTTCTAATATCATATAGTCTACCTTAGCAAGTTGCCTCTCTCTTCTTAATGTGGGAGTTACATCGGATTTTATTTTGTAGCTCGCATGATCTTATTATCAACTAAGGTCCATAACCCACAAAATGATTAAGTTTACTTTCAAGCTTTTATTATGTTTTGATGCATTTATCATCTCTAGTAAATTTATAATCTTATTACACATTTCATTGACTATTGGTCTTGTGTCTCATAACTCTTACTTATTATTATCTCACGTATTTATCATGCATATTGCTCGCATGCATAGTATATTAAATGTACCAGTGCATGCTTTCCTTTGCCTACAAACACTCATTCTTATTCCACCCATGGTTAGTTTGGATTCTCACTTGAAAATTAATTGGTGAATCCTCATGTTTTGAGGGAAAGCCTACTATGTTTCCTTGTTATGTTTTGGACTATTTCACTAGTTCATGTTTTGGGTGAACTAGGGCTTGTCCTATGTCCCATCTAGATTAGTAGAGGCATGCTTAGACTAATGATTGAGGTGTAATCATGTTTAATTAAAAAATGTTTTGTCTTATTTTGTTGCTTAGTCTATCTTGACTTGATGTTTTACTTATGATTTATATTAGATTGATGTTGACGTTTATTACATTATGAATACTCATATGTAAAGAGGCTCGGTTGGAGTCTTTTGGGGTTCGACCATCGCATGATGTGTAGGGCTTAACGTGGGTTGTGAAAACTTGGTATCAGAGCAAAAGATTTAAAGTATATTATGGAGTATAATATGTCACATCGAGTAGAGTCTATTCATGAGTGTAAAGTGTCACATCCTAGCCTAGGGCCTACACGTGATACAAAAATTGGGGAACCCGAAGGAACCCTAAACAAACCTCTTGACCATGCATGACACACCTTTTATTGCAGAAGCATAATTAAACAACAAGCAAATAATTCTAATAAAAGTGGGACTTTGGACTCAAGCTATGAATATGTTATAGGAAAAAGGATTAGAATGAGCACACAACAAATAAAGACTAGGGGCGGGTAAGTATGCACCCATGCTATGGGGGCAATATGGACTTAGGAGTTCCACATCATATCAAGATGTATCAACACATTCAAGGGAATAAGGACCGAAGAAAATCTTTCATAATTACACAAGCATAATAAGTCAAGTTCATCACATACATAAATACATATCTAACAACACCTCTAGCATGAGTGGAGCAGGGGCTAAGACATCTCCAGTGCTCACCCTCAAAAGTAAGAGATTAAAAGTAAATAAGTCTTTAACGTAGCATGAAAGAAAGTGATCGTTGCCCCAGAATGGAGGGCTCGCCAATAGCAATCTTTAACCAAGACAACTAGTCATGTGAAGGAGGATGAATAAGAGCTTTGGTCCCTACATGGTTAAATCATGTAGGAAAAATATGCATTAGTACTTGGAATGTACTAAGTATGCGGGGTGCAGTGCAACAAGAAAACATAATACATAATTAAATAATATGCATGATGCTGATGTTCACGCTCTAATAAGAACACGGTCGATGTCAGTATTTAACCTAACCGAAGGTTAGGATCGAATCCACAGGGAATATAGGATTTGACTACAAGAATTCACTATCAATCATTTCGCGTATGTATAACTAAAATCTCTAAAAGTGGAGGGGGGTTGTGATTTAAAAACAAAAGTAAAATAATAGCTACATTACTACTCGAGGAGACACTCAATTTTAAGGAACTTGGGAATTGTATTCCCCATAGTTCGTTTACTCGATTACCATAGACAACATAACTACAATTGAAAATTTGCATGTAGGATGGTAACTTAGGTTCTTTCAACCCTCTTGTGAAGGTAAAGGTCGAATTTCACCATGGCGCTTGGTCAGCAACCATGGTGTGCCAACTAACCGTTACCTATTGTCTCAGTCAACCTCCCCTTTCTTAGGTTTGGTTGATTAGACGAGAACACATCAATCAAATCCTGTCATCTACTTTCCTTTTCCTATTTGTCACTACCTTTGTCAAGATCATGAAAGTAGGCAGGGTTTGATGTTGGCCACTACCAAACAACAATTAAAATAAAGAAAAATAAACAATATATGCAAAACCCCAATCATAGAAATGCAATAAATCTAGGTCATCTCAAGTCAACTACCCATGGTTCCCATAACTCCAAGTTGTGGGTTCGTAGCTATTCATGGCTAAAGTAAAATCAACAAAAATGCAAAGACAAGACATAGTTGAGAGTTTTACCCAAAGCAATGATAAGCTCACAATACATATGGCATTGCACATACAATCAAGTATAGACTCACAGGTCGTGCTTCAAGCCTCAACTTACCTTTACATTATCAGAACGAACATCATCAGATAATCAAAATGCATGATTGCATCAATAACCAACAATCTCAAAAAATTTGGGGGTACCTCAATTTTTCAAATCATTCAAAAAGTATTTTAGGACTATGTATACGCCAAAAGACCATACTACTGTGTATTTACACATTATCTACACTACCTAAATATGCCGATTCAACATAAATTAAAACATCCACAAGGAAAAAAATCACTGCAAGAAAACCTTAGGATCAAAAATAGGGGATGTTATGGACTCGAGGCTACTCAGACTTCACCTTATTCCATAACTTCCCACACACCACCAAAATAGAATACTTTGTCCTCAAAGTAAGACATGAACGAAAACCAAAATAACATATATATATATACATATATATATATATATATATATATATATATTCATATACCTGGGCGCTGGCCTCTGCTGGCGTCGCCCGGGCTGTCACGTCCCAACCCAGGGCCGTGACTAAAGCCGATAGGGCACTCAGACAAACACTAACCCAAAAAAAAACTCGACTACCATAGACAAGAAATCTACCAAAATTTCGGCAGAGTTTCCTCTGTTTTGCTGACTAAGCACACCTGCAAACAGAAGCTCAGAACAGTCAACATACATATACGTACATAAGCGGGCCGACAAGGTCACCGCTGTGGTACAACCGCCCAACAAACATCTCATACATACATAATCATATCACGGACACCATTCCCCACCCGCGTGTATCCACA
>JAOTQJ010000099.1:5566824-5577947 GCA_025642045.1 Solanum sejunctum | reverse complement strand
ACGTAAAACCAGTCCTAAAATAGTTCAAAAAAGTCATAAAATAGGTGGAGGACGTGAGGTCATAGTCCTCAATCAATTAGCCCACAAGTTCCTATTACGAGCACAATTACGATATCACACAAGAACTCACTTTTGCGGACTGGAAAAATAGTGTAACAGCATTTATACATCATGATAGAAAAAATAATCATTAATAATAGTAGCCTACCTTTATAATCAATCCAACCAAAAAGAGAAAAGTTTCCAAATAAACAAGAAAAATGTACAACAACTTTTGGAACATATGCTGTCCAATAATTTCAGCAAGCACAACTAGCATATATTTCTTGTTTGTCATGGGATAAGTATAACAAATACATGGATATTTCCACTTACCTTAGCCTTCAATATTCAGGTTTCCTTCAATAACCCTAGAGGGTTGTATTGGCTGCTTTGTGAAGTGAAGTAAAGAGAGAAAAGGAGTCTTTAGGAAAGCTGAAAATTGTTCCAAAGTGAAATGAATTAAGGGGCTATTTTTGAGCCTATTTAAAGAGTCTCTTTGGATGAATTTATCTTGATCTTTTGACCACTTATTAACACATATTAGTAGTCTAGTTATGCAGCAGCTTGGCCCTCACATTTGGGCCTAAATGGGTCTCAAAGTTGATGGGCCATGGCTGCCCATTTTCCTAATTCCTCTTCACTTAGTTTGGGCCTAATTAGTCAAGTGGGTTATGATGTACTTGGGCCCTTATATTATTCATCTTTGTCCGTAATTATTTTCCATTTATGTTGGTAAAACATGGTCTAAAGTTACACCCTTAACACGGACTTTATCGATAATCGAACTTGGATGGATTTGACGTCGGGCCTCATCTCCGTCTAGCTAGCAAGTTTAAGCTAAGAAAGTAGGTGAATCACTTGCTATCTTCTTAAGTCCTAAAAGCACCTCAATTTTCTCACTTTGTTTAGGGTCACGATCTTCTCAATTTGGCTTAAAACAGTTTTTACAGTCGCCCTCTAATTTGAGATTCAAGCACTTTTAAAAATTGGCGCTAATTTGAAAAGCCATATCACGTTTCATTTGCATAGAATTAGTAGATGTAAGATGTGGGGTATTATAGATTGGTTGTACCTCGGGTGAATCAATTCTTCTTTCTCTTGGAATAGATATGATCTAGAATAGCACAGAACATTCATTAGAGAAAAGTCTTACCTTACTCCTAAAGCATAATATAGATCATGAAGAAGGGAAACATTTTCTCGAAAATCACTCATAGCCTCGTACACATTGTTGTGGTGCACTTCACAACCATGAACAAGACTCTAATCAACAGTGCATTAGATTCTGAGAATAATTAACAACCTAGTATTCTAATACCAAGTTTTAACGATCCAAGAAGGGAAACGTGACTAAGGAAAGTCTTAGATGCTCATAAAATATTCAAAAGTCAAGATCATAGCATAATTATACCAATTGTTCCAACAACACCTCTAGCACAGATTGGGCAGGGGCCAAGACACTTTCTAGGCTCACCTCATAGTATCAAATATTCAACATAAAGAAATAACAATAGCAAGAGTAGCATAGCTAGTGTTCCTGAACTTGAGTACTTGCCAAAGCTTGTTTTAGGATGCCAAAACTAGTCACATGGAGGATGAACATAAGGAGCTTCAATTCTTACATGGTAACGTTATGTAGCTATAGAGTATGCGTTATTATGTTTGAATGTACTAAGTATGTAGGATGCAATGCAGCAAGACATTAGCTAATATAGTTACAATGCATAATCATAAGGAATAGATAGGTATAATATCAATATGACATGCATGATCAGTGATTGAAGTAAAACATGCTTGTAAATCACATATTTTCTATAGAACATAAAACATGTGTGGAAGAAGGCCATAATAATATACCAAGCAACTATTACTTGAAATCTAAGGCATGTTACCCCCTTGGAAGGTGATTGAGGTATCTATCCCTCAATGTGGTAGTACGGGTATGTCACCCCCTGATGAGGTAGTCAAGGTACATACCCCTCAACGTGGTAGTACGGGAATGTCACCCACCAATGAGGTGGTCAACGTACATACCCTTCGATGTGGTAGTACAGGCATTTCACCCCTCGACGAGGTGGTCAAGGCATGTCACCCCCTCAATAAGGTGGTTGGGCATGTCACCCCCTACAAGGTATGGTCAACTTACAACACTACAAATACTTTTCATGAATTCAAGATATACATACAAACCCTTAATTATCATATGGTCACTTGATTCATAATTCAAGGAATAGATCATCAATAGCTCATGAATTCTTGTCAAGACATTTTATTGAACACTTGACGGGTGCGCAATGTTAGTTCAGAATCATGTAATTCAAGAGTGAATAATATGAGAAAACTTAATGTAAATCAACCCACCAACACATAGTAAAACCCCATGTAAGATACCTTGAAAACCATCAACAAATCTCATAATAGATCATAGTTTCATAGCCCAAAACATGCATAGTCATGACAGACAAACCATGTCATAGTATAAGCTTGAAATAGGTAGACATGTGTTTCCAATGAACATTTCATAAGACCGCAACATAATCTGTAGTCATAATTCATAATAAGTATCAACCATAAGTAATATAACTTAGGGACATGCAATTTTTACAGAAAGGAAGGTTAGGCACCATGGGTGAAAGGACCTAATGGTTGAAACCCACATACCTAACATTTGGGAATTTCCTTGATATAGATTTGAATGAGAACTTGAAGCTTGAATGAAGTTCTTGAGATCCGAAGTTAAGCTTGGGACACTAGAATTTAGGTAAAATATTTGGTTAAGTGTTAGAGAGGGTTTGAGGGTGTCTTGAGTGATATAGAGTTTTAAAACAACTAAGTATTGGTGTTTTCACGCATATATGTCCATGGGGCCAAGACACCAATGTTTTAGGCTGAAACAAAAAAAAATCAAGGATGTGCAAACACACCTCCGCGATAGGTCTGCGTCATGGAGGCATCGCGGACCCCTACTGGAAATTAAAAATTTGATGATAACAAAATTTTGCTATGGATCCTCTAAACTCAGGATTATACTCATTTCTCACGTAATTGTGCCCCCTTATTAAGACGATGAAGTCAGATTTTTGATACCGCACATGCATTTTGAGATATATAGAAAATACGATTATGGACATTCTTAAGGCACATTTTTGGGTCATTTTTGGGGTGTTTCAGGATCACAATAGGCAAAGGTTCTTCTCTAATGTGAGGAGAAGATATCTTGAGTTAGGTATAGATGATTGGTATTTGTAGGTCTTATCCCTTAGGGGTTTTGTTCAATTTGGCAAGGAGGTAAAATTGATCCCAAGGTATGTAGGGCCTTATAGAATCTTGAGGAGGATTGGCAAAGTATCCTATGGAGTGGAGTTGCCTACAGAGATGGGTATGGTTCATCCGATCTTCCATGTATTTATGTTCAGGAAGTGTGTGGGTGACCCAAGCAATATATTACTCTTGGAAGTTGTAGGTGTTGTAGAAGATAACTTGTCCAATGAGAAGGTCCCGGTGAAAATATTAGATATACAAGTAAAGATGTTAAGTAATAAAGATGTGGCATCCGTCAAAGTCCTTTGGAGGAATCGACAAGTCGAAAGTGCCACTTGGGAAGCCGAAGTGGACATAAAGAAGCAATATCCACACTTCTTTCACTCTATTCAAGCCTAACATAATAAATTAAGTCCTATCTATGATTTCAAGTCTTACATTTCAGTCCTCATGTCGCTTTTGCATGCCTACATTTTCATGGTAACAAGATTTGGAGATCTTGACACATGTGTTTGGAATTTTTGAGAATAATGTTTAAGTGCACGGTTGCATTCACGTTGGGCTAAATATATTCTAATCACTCCTCTTATGTATGTTTCCTTTATATTCGGGGATGAATGTTCTCAAGGGAGAGTTTTTGTAACACCTCTCATGTGCATCAAAAATGTCCTATAGTGTATTTCTTGGATATCTCAAAATCCGTGCATGATATCACAAATCCAACTTCATGTTCTTTTTCAATTGAAAAATTGTGTAGGAAATGGGTGGCTTTTGATTTTTAGATGACCCGTAGCAAAAAAATATTTTTCGCTATAGGAGCCGAACCAGTGAGGGTGCTCGACTAATCCACATTGTGGACTGGTGTAAAAACTGCTCCACTATAGGTACGGGTCATGGACCAGATGTGAACTAGTCCACCAGGTCCCTTCATTTTCCATTTTTCACTCGATGGTATTTGGGTAATAACCCAATGCCTATATATACGGGAATACCTTAATCTACTACCATTTTCAAGCCCTAGAACACTCAAAAACCCTCCCAAAAGTCCTCCAAATTCCTCATATTTCTCTCATCTAATTCAAGATATCTTAAGAACTTGCTTTGGATTTCAAGAACCCAAGCCCCAAGTCTTCCTCAAGTTTTCTTCAAGAAAGTCTCAATTTAAAGGTATCTGGATCTTCATCCATGAGTCCTTTCACCCATGGAGCCCAACTCTCTCATTTATGAAATTTCATGATTTCAAAGTTAGATTCTTCATGGGTACTTCTGATTATACATTCTAAATATATATTATGTTTGATTTTATCAAGTATTAATTGATTGTGCATGAATATCTATTGAAAACTTATTCCATGAGTTGATATATATCTATTGAAGCTATGCACGATATGAACTATGAAAACTATGAAAGATTGTGAATTTTTTAAATAGATTTCATGACACCAAAATGAGGGTTTTTCTACAATTTTGGTGGGTTGATATAAATGACTTTAAAATGAATTGATTTTTCTCCTTCTTGTCTATACTCTTGAAATGCATGATTTTAACTACATGTACATGTACCTGCTATTTTTTACAAAATTTACTTGACAAGGATTTTTATGTAGATGAAAGATTATTGCATAAATTACAAGACAAACATGTTATGTTAAAGTATAGGCTCCCAAACATGTATTAAGCTCATGAAAAGTTTCTATGATTTGCAAGTAATTTGTTGAGCCCTTATTCTACGTTTCTACCATCTTGTGAGTGAATAATGTCTATATGAAGGGGGAAAGCATAATAACTATTTACCCACATGTACATATAAAGGAGTCAAGCATAATCACTATTTTACCCTCATGTACTATCTAAAGCTCACTAGAAGGGGTCAAGCATACTATAATCTCCACACTCATGTTACATGCAATGCCTACTCGAAGGGGTCAAGTTTATGCTATATTTTTACTCGCTAGTACAAGGTATATGCCCATGTGTAGGGGTCAAGTATTTGTATGAGCTACTCATGTCATGTTATCATAATTAGTTAAAAGTTATTCATGTTATGATTAAATTTATGATTATGTCAAATATTCCATGGGATTAGACTTAGCACCGAATGAGGCTTAAGATGGGGGCTCGATCCATGGGATCCTTATATAAAGTCTTGGTCTCTTAACTATGTGCCACCATAGGTTTATATTATTTTCCTAAATGGGCTTTACTAGTGGAGTCATGCTTGGTTTACCTTGGTAAGTAGACCACTACGTCATTCAGTGTGGAGTGAATATCGAGATTCCAAGTAGTAGCTTGCTTGATCTTATACGTTGGTTAGGGTATTCTCCCACATAAGTATGATATGTTATGCAACTTTGACTATCTTCATATATGTTTTAACTTAAGCATTGATTATACATGTCATATTAAGCCTATGTCTATTGATTATAATTATGCATCTTGATTATTATGGCTTATGTTCCATATTGCATTGCACAATGTATACTTAGTACATTCCAAGTACTAACACATACTTTTTGCCTACCTGATTTGACCATGTAGGGATTGGAGTTCCTATTCATCCTTCTCTTCGTGGCTAGACGATTCGCTCAAAGATTGCTATTGGTGAGTCCTCTACTCTGGGGACAACATCCATCCACTTTCATGCTTTTATTTGGACTATTCTATTTTTGGGTACTATCTTTGAGGGTGAGCGCGAGAGATGTCTTGTCCCCTCGCTCCATTTGTAGTTAGAGTTGTTGTTGGATATATAGGTTGTAAATTATGATCTCGATTCTTATTATGTCTATGTATTGTTGGAGCTTTCCCTTAGTCCCGTATTTCCTTTTGTGGTGAATGTTTGCTATATTGACAAGTTGGAAGTCCCAAGTCCCTAGACATAAAATCTAGGCCTTAGGATTGGATTGTCACATAAAGTCTACGAAAGCTAATTACGGGTCATGATTTCATATATGGCCCATAGATATGTTCATCTAATTTTCCTATTCTAGTTTTCCTATTTTGCTTAGGATTTGGTTCCCATTTATTCTAAATAGGGTTTTAGATTTTTTTTAGACCGAGAGAGCAATCAAAACATCCCGAACTCATTATTTGTGATTATTACTTTGCTCTCAGAGATTACTTTTGACTTTACATTCGAGCTATAACATTGTGATTTTTGTGAAAATTTCAGATTTTGTGTTCTCCAAATTATCATTGTATGTGTTTGATTATGTTATTCCATAACATAATTCCTTCATCTACAACAAACATGAGTAGCTAAATCTGCAACTAGGGTTACAGGAACCATGAAGAACTAACAAAGTAGAAACTGGATAGTTTGTAATCCTCGAAAAGTGTGCATATATGTATTATTATCTCTTTGATGTGGAAGTTTTTTAACAGTTGCACAGGTTAGAACTTACCTAATTCTTACTTATTGGATAAGGGGGTAATGAATGGGATAAGGGTTAATTATAGGAGATGTGATTACTCTCATCTAATCAACCTGAATGGATCAAAGAATGGTTATTCTAGGATAAGGTAAGGGTTGGGGATGGATCAATCATGTGGTGAAAATTTTCTAACACCTAGATTAAAGGGTTAGGTAAGCATAACTTATCAGTTATGCATGTTATACAGTAGAAAAGGTTATGATTATCTGGTTACACTGAGTTAGGAATTCATGAAGAACACAATACCCTAGTTACTTCTTTCACTGATTTCATAACACATGTAATTGACGTTTGGATTAGAGTCTAGGTTTATTTATTGTATTTTATCAAACCCCCTTTTGGGAAATAAGTCGATTAATTTATTGTAATTATTATCAATTACTTAAGTCTAGACCTTATTCTTCCTGGGATCGACCCTAACCATCGTTAGGTTCTATATTTGAACAACAACCGCTTATACCTTGATTGGGAGGTGTAGTTTGGGTGTGATCAAAATTTTAGCATCATTGCCAGGAAATATGGCTTCTTGATTGGTGTAATTAGAGTAATTTGTGTGTTAATCCTTATTTTTATTATTTTATGTTTTTTTATTTTGTTTCAGTACATAAGTGTAGTGTATGACCAATACTCATAGTCAACGCATCCCCTTGACTCCATTTGATCCTGATGTCCAGAAAATATTGTGAAGAATGGCCTAGAATAGCGCAAATAATGCTGCAAACCTTGCACATAATCTGAATAGTGATGACCCACCACCACTTGAGGATGTGAGTCCACCACCACAAGGTCAACAACCAACTAATAATACATAGAATCCATACAAACTTGACCCTACGTAGTCGATATCATCGGAGCTATTGTGTTACCTCCTTTATCGGAGGTTAATAAGTTTGTTGTATCTAGTGGGTTGTTACAAATATTACTGGATAAAGGTTTGTTCGCAGTCTTACCATCAGAGGATGTACATAACCATCCATATAATGTTACTTTCGTCTGCAAAAGCATGATAGGAAATCAAAACCTATCCATGGATGTCATTATTCCATGTCTTCACATTATCTCTCACAGGTGAAAATAGGGTATGGTTAACAAAGCTTCCACAGAGTTCTATCATAACTTGGGTTGAAATATAGAAAGCCTTTTAGGAGAGATATTTTCTGAGGTCAAAGAAGCTGAAGCTGAAAGATCAGATCAATAACTTCGAGCAATTGCCTTGCAATTCTATAACTACTACATGGGTACGATTCACAAAGTGCTTGACAAGTGTTCTTGACTACATAATTGCTGATGGTTCCTTGGTGAAGATCTTATATTGGGTCTTAGATGACAATTGCAAAGTTGTGACTGACACCATAACCAGAGGCTTATCTTTCTATTGTTGCTAAACGACTGGAGAATCTGGAAAAGATAAACCATGCATGGGGCACAAGGTACAAAGTTATGACGAAGAATTCTTTTCAGTTAATACAAATTTGGAGCAGGCTAAGATTGATAATGATGTGAGGCAAGAGCTAGCATGAATTAGTACTAATATGGGGTTACTATTGAAATAGATTCAGGAATGAGTAAACACAGTTACTCATCTGCCAAAACCCAAGCCTAGGGCCTAGACGTGACATGCTGAATGGGGAACCCGAAGAGACCCCAAACAAGCCTCTTAGCATATTATTCACACATCCTTGGTCATGAAAGCAAAAGAAACATCAACAAGAGTCAAGTATAAAAAGAGAAGTGGGACTAAGGGAAGACTTTCATAAATATAGAAACATATGAAGAGTCAATCTCATAAGTATATACACATTTAGTATCCAACAATATCTCTACTTTAGGATGGAGCGAGGGCCAAGACACTTCCCTGGGCTCACCCACATGATAACAAGTGTTCAACATAAAAGAAAAATCTCAAAATAACATGAGTAAAGTAGATACTTTCCTTGGAATTAAGGACTCACCAAAGCTTTCTTCAAAGAATCATACTAGCCATGTGGAGGAGGATGATCAAAAGGAGTCCGCTCCCTACATGGTAATATCATGTAGGCATAGGATATGTGTTAGTATGTTTGAATGTACCAAGTATGTGGGGTGCAATGCAACAAAGACATAAGCCAATATATTCAAAATGCTTAATCATAATCATTAGATATATAATCTCAATATGACATGCATGATCAATGCTTGTAATGTAACATGCCTATAAAACATTCAATTTGCAAATATGTCATATATATATATATATATGGGAAGAGACCTTAATTGACATAGACTAAGCAGCTACAATTTGGACTCTAAGGCATGACACAGCCTCGGTATAGGTGACCAGGCATGGCACCCCCTGACGAAGTATAGTGTACTTGCCAAGGTAAACGAAACATGATAACATAAAATAGATATATCCTGCAGTATAGCAAGAGCATAATATATAATCCTATAGTGGCACATAGTTTAGAGACTAAAGACTTTATATAAGGACCTCAATCTGTGCTAAGTCAAATCGCAAGGAATACTTGAAATAATCATACTTTAATAATATCACGAGTAACTTATAAGATACATGATAACTTGATATGAGTAGCTCATAAACATGATTGACCTCTACTAGTGAGCCTAACTTGAAGATAAGAGTAGGTAATAATCATATATGATCCCTTGCGTTAACATGATTGGCTCACAAGAGGTAAAATTCTTGAAATAGGGCTCAACTTGATACTTGTAAAATCATAGATACTTTCATGAATTAAATACATGCTTGAAGTCCCTTCCATAATTAAATCACTTGACTTGTAAATCATATAATAGATCATCAACAGCTTGAAAACTCTTATCATGTAATTTTATCAAACACATGGTGGCTTCATGATATTTATTCAAAATCATGCAACTCAAGAGTAAAACAAAAGGAGTAACGCAATGCAAATCAACACACTAATATTATAGTAAAACTCTAATTTAGGGTACCTTGAAATCCATCACAAAATCTCATAATAGTTTATAGTTTCAAAGCTTAAATCATGGATACTCTCAATAGACAAAAATCAATTCATCGAATAAACTTGAAATAGATATTCATGCATAATCAATCAATACTTGATAAGACTAACATAATTTATATTCATAATAATAGATACCCATAGGTAATATAGCTTGAAATCATGAATTTTTAAATGACCCAAAAAATGCCCACAAATATGCCTTAGAAATGCCCGAAATCTTAATTTCTATATATCTCAAAATTCATGTATGATTTCAGAAATATGACTTCATATTCTTGTTCAGGGGTCAAATTTATGGTGTAAAAAGGGTCCCAATTTTAGATAAAACATAGCAAAATTTGAATTTTAAAAGTAGGCCCAAAGTAGTGTCTAGGCACGCCCTCCATGCAACACGCCCTCTATGCGACGCACCCCTGTACAAAAATGGGGTAGTTTTATTTTTTGGTCCAAGACTTTTAGTTCTTGGGACTAAGTCTACCCATGCGTGAAAACACCTATATTTAGCATTCTTTCACCCTAATATCACCCAAGACATTTTCCAATACTCACACAAAATCCTTAGTCTTACATTTTGCTCAAGATTCAAGTCTCAAACCCTCATCCGGATTTCAAGGTTCTGCTTCAAGCTTCAAGTCTGCATCTCCAATCTTCACCAAGCTCATCTCTAAATCTAATATATGTAGGTTTTAACCATTGGTACCTTCCACCTATGGTGCCCTAATCTCCTTTTTACTCAATTTGCATGATTTAAAGTTGATTATACAATTGGCTTTATTAGTAAGAACATGTATATGAACTATGTTAAAGCCATGTAAAGTTATGACTATTTTGCTATGTTTTGAGCTATAAATCTAGCATATATTGTAAGATTCGATGAGGGGTTTTGATATATATTGCTTGAGGATGTTGCAAGGTGTTGATTGACCATTTCACAATAGATTTTTTTTCATAATTTCATCTATAATTTGCATGGTCTTGTACCCCCATTCCATACCCGCCAAGTCATTGATAAAATATCCGAATATGATTTCTTGAGGAATTGAAGGTCCAATGCATGTCTTCTGAGTTAAATGACTTCATGATTATCAAATAAATGTTTATAGGAGCTATATTTATGAGGATTATCTATATTATTTCTAAGATGGCCATGCCTTGATGAGGGGGTACCACGCCTTGACAACGATGATAAAAGGGATGATGTTCATTAACCAAATTGAGTGGTTGATACCTCATTAACCAAATTAAGGAGTTGATACCTCATTAACCAAATTGTGGGGTTGACACTTCAATCGCCTTAGAGGTGGGTGGTGTATGTTAATAAACAAATTGAGATGTTTATACCTCAATCACCTAGGATGGGAGGTCGTAAGTCTATTAGCCAAAGGATGGTCTCTTTCTA
>JAOTQJ010000099.1:5545794-5564137 GCA_025642045.1 Solanum sejunctum | reverse complement strand
TTGGCTATGTTTATGGGTCTCTATAATAGGGTCTTAAAACCCTACCTTGGTATATTTGTGGTGGTCTCTAGTAATAAGGTATTGATTTGTTTAGAGCTTGTGAATCATTTAGGGGTAGTGCTACAAGTCTTGGAGGATGAGAGGTTGTATGCTAAATATGATAAGTGTGCATTGTGGATAGCAAGAAGGTGGTTATAATTACTTAAGGATTATGGTAAGAGTGTGTGTGGAAAACGGTTGTAAGGAGGAGACTAGTGGGGTTCATCAGTTGGTTAGATTAGAAGTTAGGTTGAGGGAAGTTGAGAATGGTAGTATAGTGTTCTCGGTGGTTCCAATCTTCTTTGGTTGAGGAGGTCTAATTTAAACAAGGCCTTGATTCTGCTTTATTAGAGTTGGAAGTTTTTGGTGGAAAGATGATAGAGTGGAGGTTAGCTCCCAAGGGGGAGATGGTGGTTCATGGTAATGAGTGGAATAGGTATGGTTAAGATTGATAAATAAGTTATGGTTGTGAGTCCTTCTAGAGTATAGAGAAAGTTTGTAAGGTTGCATATGGATAGGATTTGCCTAGGGATATGATTATGGTGTGTTTAGTTCTTCATATGTCTATGTTGAGGAGATGTTTTGGTGTCTCTAGTGCTATAGAACCCTTTGAGATGGTGGGTGATGTGAAGGATAAGTTGACTCAGGAGAAAGTCCCAGTGGAGGTGTGGATGGATGAGTAAGAAAGTTGGCTAATGATGATGTGGTGTTCGTCAAGGCCCTTATAGTGGAGTTATCTATTCATATATGTCTCTTCGGGAGCTAGTCCAAGCATGGAGGAGAAATATCCATATCTCTTTCATTCTATTCAATCTTATGATAACATGCCAAGTCCATTTATGTGATTCCAAGCCTTGTATTTTAGTCCCTATGTCATTGCATGCACTCATGTTTATGTTGACAAGTTCATGATGATTTTGACACTTAAGTTAAGATCTTGAAAAATAGTGTTTTAAAATATATTGTTGCATTCTTATTGGGGCTGATCTCCTTACTATTACTCTACTCTTGTACATTTCTTTCATATTCAGGGAGGAATGTTCCCAAGGGGGAGATATTCAAACGACCCCAAAAAGTGCCCGAAAATGTGCCTCTAAAATGCCTGGAATATTAATATCGATATATCTCAAAATTCATGCATTATTTCAAAAATATGACTTTATATCAGGGGTCAAATTTAGGGGGATCTAACCCTAATTTTAAAGTAACCATAGCAAAATTCAAGTTTTCAAAGTGAGCTCAAAATAGAGTCTAGATGCGCCCTCCATGTGACATGCCCCTGTACAAAAATGGTCAAATTTTATTTTTTGGTCTTGGGCCTAAGTCCCTCTGGCATCAAAACACCTATACTTACAATTATTTCACCCTCATATCACCAAATACATTTCCCAATACTCACTCAAAACCCTTAGTCTTACATTTTTCTCAAGATTCAAGTCTCAAACCCTCATCCAGATTTCAAGGTTCTCCTTCAAGCTTCAAGTCTCCATCTCTAATCTTCACCAAGCTCATATCTGAAGCTAAGGTATATAAGTTTTAGCCATTGGACCTTCCATTACTCAATTTGCATGATTTCAAGTTATTTTACAATTGGGTTCACTGTTAAGAACATCTCTATGAACTATGTTAAAGCCATGTAAAGTTGTGACTGTTTGCTATATTTTGAGCTATATATCTTGGATATATAATAAGATTTAATGAGGGGTTTTGATGTATATTTCTTAAGGATATTACAAAGTGTTGACTGATGATTTTACAATGGATTTTCTTGCATAATTTCATTTGTAATTTGCATGGTCCTGTACCCCCATTACACACCAGCTAAGTGTTTCATAAAATGTCGGGATATGTTTTCTTGAGGAATTGAAGGTCCAATGCGTGTATTATGAGTTGAATGACTTCATGATGATTAAATGAATGTTTATAGGATCTTTATTTATAATAATTATCTATATTATTCTAAGATGACCATGCCTTGATTAGGGGGTACTATGCCTTGAGCACTATGATAAAAAGGGTGATGTTCATTAACCAAATTAAGGGGTTGATACCTTATTAACAAAATTGAGGGATTGATACCTCATTAATAAAATTGAGAGATTTATAACTCATTAACCAAATTAATGGGTTGATACCTCATTAACTAGATTATGGGGTTGTTACCTCAATCGCTTTAGAGGTGGGTGGTGTATGTTAATAACCAAATTGAGGGGTTGATACCTCAATCACCTAGGATTGGAGGTGGTAAGCCCATTAGCCAAAGGATGGCCTCTTTCCACTTACATACTATGTTCTATATAAGCATGATTTTATTTCAAGCACCATTTATACATGCCATATTTTTATTATGCTATCCATTGCCTATGTTTATGCATTTCGATTACATTACTCATCTTTTGTTGCACTGCATCCTACATACGTAGTATATTCAAACGTATTAATGCATACTCTATGTCTACATGATGTTACCATATAGGGATCAGAACTCCATTTGGTCATCATCCTCCTCCATATGGCTAGTAGTATCCATTCAAGCTAGTTGGTGAGTCCTCCATTCCAGCGACTTTGATTTTTATTCCTATGCTATGGATTAAAGACTATCTTTCCTTTTGATATGCTTTGAATATGAGGGTGAGCCCAGTTGCTTGTCTTGTCCCATACTAAGTTCTATGTTAGAGGTGTTGTTAGACACGATATGTATTATGCTTGAGCTTTGACTCACTTAGGATATTCAAGCTATTTAAAAATAAGTCTCTTTCTCTTAGTTAGAATTTCCCTTGTTTATGTTTCTTATGTTGATTTATCTTGCTTACGTGGCCAAGGATGTATGATGATATATGTTATAAGGCTTTTTTAGGGTCCCTTCGAGTTCCCCATTTGCCGGTCATGTCTATGCCCTAGGCTTGTGTCATGATAATTTTTATTAAAAGAGAAGGTTGGGTTCCATAGGTGAAAGGACTCGTGGATGAAGACCCACATACCTTAAGCCTTAAATTTTTTGAAATGAACATGAATGAGACTTGAAGCTTTAGATGGGTTCTTAAGTTACAAAATTGAGCTTGTAATCCTTGAATTTGAATGAGAGATTTGATAGAGTCTTGGAGAGGTTTTAAAGAGGGTTTTGTGAGTTATAGATTTGAAAAATGGGTAAGTATGGAAGATTTCGCGTTTAAATGGGCATGGGGCTATTACTCTAATGCCCTCTGAAGAAATAAAAAAACTAAGGAAAATTTTACACTGGTCCACGCGCCAGGCACGACTTGGACCAGACACAAAGTTCAATCTACACTAGTCCGCCCAGGCGCATCACTGCCTGCGCATGAACAAACACTGAAAATTGACAATTAGCAAAAATTATTTCTCGCCATGGGTCTTCTAAAATCTGAGTTTATGCCTATTTTCCACTCCCTCCAATTAAGAATATGAAGACGGATTTTCGAAATCACCTATGAATTTTGAGATATATAGAAATTATGATTATAGGGCATTTCGAAACACATAAGGGGTGTTTCAATATCTCCCCTTTGGGAACATTCATCCCTGAATATCAAGAAACTGCATAAGAGAAGTAACTATAAAGATGTCAGCCCGACATGAATGCAACAATTGCACTTAAGCATCATTTTCAAAAATTCTCAACATGAATGTCAAGAATCACCATAAACTTGTTACCATAAACATGACACATGCAAAATGGGATGAGGCCTGAAACTTAAGACTTGAAATCATAGATGCGACTTAAGTTATTACCTTCGGCTTGAGTTGAGTGGAAGAGATATGGGTATTGATTTTTCATGTCCGCCTTGGCTTCCCATGTGGCACCTTCAGCTTGTTGATACCTCTAAAGGACCTTGATGGATGCTATATCTTTGTTTCTCAACCTCTTCACTTACCTATCCAATATTTCCACTAGGACCTAGTCATAGGTCAAATTATCCTCCACAACTCTCACAACCTCTAAGGGCACTATAGCACTTGGGTTACCCACACACTTCCTCAACACAGACATATGGAAGACCAGATGAACCATATTCATATCCTTAGGCAACTCCAATTTATATGGAACCTTACCAACTCTCCTCAAAATTCTATAATAACCACAAACATTAGGCTCAATTTCCCTTTCTTGTCAAACCAAACCACACCCTTCATGGTTGAGACCTTCAAGTAAACCAAATCACCAACCTTCAACTCAAGATCTCATCTGCTCACATCGAAGTTAGATTTTGTCTTTGGGCCATCTTCAACCTCTCTCTTATCAACCTCACCTTTTCCAAGGCCTCCATAACCAAATCCAGGCCTAACAAAGCCATTTCCCCCACATCAAACCACCCAATAGGGTATTTACAACACCTACAATATAAAGCTTCAAATGGAGCCATGCCAATACTAGAGTGGTAGCTATTGTTATAAACAAACTAAATAAGTGGAAGATGTTCATCCCAACTAGCCTCAAACTCTAAAACACAAGCTCTAAGCACATCCTCAAGAGTTTGGATAGTACTTTTGACTTGAGCATCCATTTGAGGATGATAAGCCATGCTAAGCTTTATCTTGGTACCAAGACCTCTTTGGAAGGACCTCCAAAAATGAGATGTGAATTGAGTATCATGATTTGAAATGATAGACAAGGGTAGCCCATGCAATCTAATCAACTCATGAATATATAACTCGACATAATCTTCAGCACCATAAGTCCTTTTGACTAGTAGAAAGTGACCCGACTTCATCATTCTATCCACAATAACATAAAAAGAATCAAAGTGTTTCCCAGTCCTAGGAAACCACCCCACAAAGTCCTTGTTGATCTCTTTCCACTTCCAAGTAGGAATTTCTATGTCTTGGGCTGAGCCACCCAGCCTTTGATGTTCGGCTTTCACTTGTTGGCAATTGTGACAACCAGATATGAACTTAGCAATATCTCTCTTCATACCACCCTGCCAATACACCTCCCTCAAGTCTCTATACATATTTATGGAATTGGGGTGAATAGAATAAGATGAATTATGGGCCTTCTTCCAAATCAACTCCCTCAAGTCATCAACATTAGGCACACATAAACTACCATGGTCCCTAAGGGCACCATCTCCACTTTGGGTTTACCATCCTTCACCAAACCCTTAAACTCTAGCAAGGTGGGCTCAAGGTCTCTTTTTGACTTGACTTCCTCAATCAAAAAGATTTGGAACCATCAACCGCTACTACCCCACCATTTTTAACTTCCTTCAATTTACCCCCAACCTAGCCAACCAGTGAACTTCGCTAGCCACTTCCTTGCCGCTAACATCAATATGAGCTAATCTACCCATGGATACTCTATTTAGAGCATCAACCACAACATTAGCTTTGTCGGGATGATAGTGCACACTCATGTCATAATTCCTTAGGAGTCCTAACCACCTTCTTTATCTCAAGTTGAGATCTTTTTGTGTGAACACATAGTGGAGACTCTTATGGTCAGTAAACACATCAATATTAACCCCATACATGCAATGACGCCAAATTTTCAAAGAAAACACCACGACTGCCAATTGAAGATCATAGGTGGGATAATTTTACTTATGCACCTCAAGTTGCCAAGAGGTATATGCTATCACCTTGCCATTTTGCATCAAAACACACCCCAAACCAATTCTTGAGACATCACAATAAACTACAAGGCCTTCTAACCCTTCCAATAAAGGTAAGATAAGAACGAGGATAAGCTTATCTTTCATAGTTTGGAAACACTTTTCACATTCATCGATCCAAAAATATTTTGCCTTCTTTTGGGTCAACTTTGTCATAGGGGAAGCAATAGAAGAGAAACTATTCACAAGCCACTGGTAGTTACTCGCCAAACCCAAGAAACTCCTAATATCCATCAGAATCAAGGGCCTAGGATAATTTCTTATCACCTCCGTCTTCTTAGGATCCACTTAATGCCATCACCGGATACGACATGCCCTAGAAAAGCATCTTCCTTTAACCAAAATTCACACTTTTCATATTTAGCAAACAATCTCTCATCCCTCAAGATTTATAATATCACCCTCAAGTGATTCACATATTCTTCCTCACTCCAGGAATAAATCAATATATCATCAATAAAGACTACCATAAATATGTTAAGGTAGGGTTTAAAGACCCCATTCATGAGATCCATAAATATTGCCGGTGTATTAGTCAACCCAAAAGACATAACCATAAATCCAAAATACCCATACCTAGTCGAAAAAGCCATTTTGGGAATATCACACTCCCTCACTCTCACTTGGTGGTATCCGGACTGAAGATAAATCTTAGAAAATTTACTAACCACTTGTAGTTGATCAAAAAGGTATTCAATCCTTGGTAGAGGGTACTTGTTCTTTATAGTAACCCTATTAAGTTGCCTGAAATCAATGCAAATTCTAAGGTAGCCACCCTTTTTCCGTACAGACAACACTAGTGCACCCCAAAGTGACTTGTTAGGCCTTATAAATCCTTTTCCAATAAATCCCTCAATTGATCCTTCAACTTTACCAGGGCTATATGGTAAAAGGGAATTGGAAATGGGTTGCATATAAGGAAGGAGGTCTATACCAAAGTCTATCTCCATTTCGGGAGGAACATTGGGAAGCTCATGGGGAAAGACATCAATAAACTCATTGACAACCAAAACTGACTTATCACGACCCAAGCCTAGGGACTAGACATGACATGGCGAATAGGAAACCCAAAGGGACCTCAAACAGGCCTCTTAGCATATCAATCACACATCCTTGGTCATGGAAGAAAATTAAGCATCATATGATATAATAAAAAGGAAAATAGGCTCTCTACTTCTCTAAGGTAGCGGTAAGGTCTACGTACATTACACCCTCCCCAGACCCTACTTGTGGGATTATACTGGGTATATTGTTGTTGTTGTTGTATGATATAATAAAAGTGAAGCGGTACTAAGGAAAGTCTTTGATAATCACTAAATCATAAAAAAGTATTTCATAATCATACCTGAATCCTTGCTTTAACATGAATGACTCAGAAAAGGTAAAATTATTGAAATAGGGCTTGATTTGATACTTGTAAAATCATAGATACTTTGCATGAATTCAATACATACGTGAAAGCCCTTAATCATCATGAAGTCACTTGACTTGTAAATCATGTAATAGATCATCAATAACTTGAGAATTCTTGTCATGTCATTTTATCAAACACATGGTGGGTTCATGATACTCGTTCAAGATCATACAATTTAAGAGTGAAATGATATGAGTAAACTCCATGCAAATCAACCCACCAATATGTAGTAAAAACCCTCATGTTGGGTACCTTGAAATCCATTACAAAGGGCTGATGATAGTTCATGGTTTCATAGGTCAAAACATGTATGTATAGTCTCAACAGATAAAATCAATTCATGGAATAAGCTTGAAATAGTTATTCATGCATAATCAATCAATACTTCATAAAATCCTAACATGATTTATATTCATAATCCATAATATGAAATACCCATAGGTAATAAAACTTAAAAATATGAAATTTATGAAAAGCGAAAGTTGGGATCCATACTGTAGAAAATACATTATTTGAAGACGAGTGCTCATCGCTATTACAAAACCATACGCTATATAAATAGTGAAAGGACCCAATGGATGAAACCCACATATCTTAAGCCTTAAATTCTTTGAGGTGAACTTGGAGTAGTCTTAGAACTTAAAATGAATCCTTGAGTCCCAAAATTGAGCTTGAGATCCTTAGATTTGAATAAGAGTGAAATGACCCAAACAGTGCCCGAAAATGTACCTCGGATGTGCCTAAAATCGTAATTATCATATATCTCAAAATCCATGCATTATTTCAAAAATTCAACTTCATATTCTTGTTTAGGGGGTAAAATTTTAGGAGGAAAAGGGTCTAACCACAATTTTAAAGTAACCGTATCAAAATTCAAAATTTCAAAGTGAGCCCAAAACAGTGTCCAAGTGTGCCCTCCATGCAACGCGCCCCTGTAAAACAATGGTCCAGTTTTATTTTAAGTCTTGAGCCTAAGCCCCCCCATGTGTCAAAATACCTATAATTAGCCTTATGTTACCCTTATATCATTCTTAACATTTCCTAATATCCTTTCAAACACTTGGACTCATATTTCACCCTAAATTCAAGTCCCAAAACTCAAGACCAATCTTAAGGATTTCCTCACAGTTCTCTTTCAAGCTTCAAGTCTCCATCTTCAATCTCTTTCAAGGGTTCTCCAAAGCCAAGGTATGTGAGTTTCAATCATTGGGTTCTTCCACCCATCGTGCCCTAATATCCTTTTTACTCAATTTGCATGATTTAAAGTTGATTTTACAAATGGATTTACTCATATGAACATGTCTATGAACTATGCTAAAGCTATGTAAAGTTGTGACTGTTTAGCTATATTTTAAGCTATAAATCTTAGATCTATTGTGAGATTTGATCAGGGATGTTGATGTATATTGCTTGAGGGTGTTGCAAGGTGTTGATTAATGATTTTACAATGAATTCTCTTGCATGATATCATCACTATATTTCATGATTTTATACTAGCATTACACACCCTCTAAGTGTTTGATAAAATGTCCGGATGTAGGTTCTTGAGGAAATGAAGGTCCAAAGCATGAGATATGATATGAATGATGAAATGAGCTTATGTGTATGATAAATCCTTTATATGTTTTGCATTAGACCATGCCCAATCTAGGGGGACTAAGAGTCCGGATAACCTAGATGGGGGTTTGTACTCATCAACCTAGTGAAGGGTCGTACCTCACCACCTAGGTGATGGGGTGGCATCATCATCAACCTAGATAGGGGTTTGTACTCATCAAACTGGTGAGGGGTTTGTACTTCACCACCTAAGCGATGGGGTGACATTATTACTAAGCTAGTGAGGGGTTTGTACTTCCCCAAATAAGTAATGGGGCGGCATCATCACTAACCTAGTAAGGGATTTGTACCTCACCACCTAAGTGATTGGGCATCATCATCACAAACCTACTAAAGGGTTTATACCTTAGAAAGCTAGCTTAGTCTCTTCTACACATATGATATCCTATATGAGCATGAGTTACTTAAGTATGTTTTACTTATGTATTGATCATACATGCCATATGATTATATTCTGCCTATTCTCTATTGTTATGTATTTTGATTATGATGCCTATCTCTTGTTGTATGGCATCCTACATACTTAGTATATTTAAACGTACTAATGCATACTCTTGGCTACATGATATAACCATATAGGAATTGGAGTCCAAGTTAATTATCCTCCTCCTCCACTAAGCTAGTTTGGTGCTACTCAAGCTAGTTGGTGAGTCCTCTACTTCAGGGACCCTAGTCTATATTTCTCTTATTATGTATTGAGACACTCTTCTTTATGTTCTATTTTGACTACGAAGGTGAGCCCGGTTGCTTTGTCTTAGCCCCCACTCTTATCTAGGTAGTAGAGGTGTTGTTGGACGTGCTATTTATCCATGTTATGAGTTGTGACTCTTTTGTCTCTGGGTGTTGATGTTATGTAAGCTTTCCCTTAGTCCCTTGCCCTTGTTTTCTAAACTTTCACATGTTACTTAAGTATTAATCTCTCTCCCTTATCCCCAATCCCCTCTTGTTTTTGTTTTTTATGTTGTTTTACATTGCTTCCACGGCCAAGGATGTGTAATGATATGCTATAAGGCTTATTTGGGGTTCATTTGGGTTCCCCATTCATTGGTGATGTGCTGTCCAAATACAACACATTTGATTCCTAAAATAAGGGGTTTTGTGAGTTCTTAATGAAACTTTTTATGATTTTTATGTGTTTTTCTGTTATTCTTTTAGAAAAGTTAGGTTGGCATGATTTTGAAGAAACATTATTGATTTTACTAAAGCATAGGACATACGAGCCCACCTATGAGTTATAGGGAGTGTCGTAGCAGTAAACAGAGACCAAAAATTCAAAAATCTTCCAAGTGAGCATCACTTCTACGAGGCCATCCTACTAGTCATATGACACACTATGACTCATACAGGTGGGATCATAGCAAGAATTAGAGAGCCAAAATGTTGGACCAAAAAATAAAGGCCAAGGCTACGAGACAATCATACAACTCGTAGCCCAAGTAATGACTCGTAGCAGTGGATCATACCAGTTGAGTCCAAGATGCTAAGACCATAATACGAGACCCCAATTACGACTCGTAGGTGACCCTACGAGTCATACATGCGAGACGTACGAGTTGCCTACAGTTTTTTTTGCATATTTTTAAGGTTTATTTGTGTATACTATAAATACTTTAAGTAAGGTTTTGATTTTAGGACCTCACATCAGACATTTAGAATTTGGATCTAAAATATTCTCTCAAGTATATTTTAGGGGTTCACACTGTTTATTGTTTTCTCTTTGAAAGCCTATTTAGGAGATTGCAAATCTTGTGCTATCACTTTGGAAATATATAAAACTTGTGGGTTTGCAACTTGGGTGTCTTCAACTTTTATTGTTGTTAGTAAAATTCTCAACTATGTCATTTATTTGCATATTTGTGTGTTTTGACTTAGCCATGAGTAGCTAAGCACCCACAACTTGGGGTTGTGGGAACTATGGGTAGTTGCTTGAGATGACCTAGGTTGTTTGCATTTTTATGATTAGGGTTTTGCATATATTGTCTATTTTCCTTCATTATTAATGTTGTTTGTTGGTGGCTAATACAAAACCCCGCCTACTATCACGATCCCGATCAAGGTAGTGATGAAGAGAAAAAAGGAGGTAGATGACAAGATTCGATTGGTGTGTTCTCATCTAATCGATCAAACCTGACTAAGGGGAGGTTAACTGGGATAATAGGTAATGGTTAATTGGCATGCCATGGTAGGTGACCAAACGCCATGGTGAAATTCGACCTTCACCTTCACAAAAGGGCTTAAAGAACCTAAGTAACCATCCTGCATGTAAATCACCAATTGTAGTCATGTTATCTAGGTTAATTGAGTCAACAAACCATGGGGAACATAATTCCCAAGTTGTCACAAAATTGAGTGTTTTCTCGCATTTGAATTAGTGTTTATTTTATTTTGTTTTTGAATCCCAACCCCCCCACCCCCATATTTAGAGATTGTAGTCATAAATACTAGATATAATTAGTACTGATGTCTTATAGTCAAAGCCCTGTATTCTCTATGAATTCGAACCTAACCTCGGTTAGGTTAATTGCTGATAGTGACCACTTTCTTGTTGGAGCGTGAACATCACCAAAACATTATGGTGCCATTGCTGGGGAATATGGCTAGATATTGATTTGATTTCACTATTAGTTAGTTCTAGTGTTAATTTCTACTATCTTTTATACTTTACTTTTATTTTTGTTTTTGTTGTTTGATTTCTTTTGCAGGGTGTACTAGTTTGTATGTCCAACTCAAGGAGCCAAGGCAAACCCTTAGCTCCACTAAATTTGGAGATCCATCGACTACCAAGAAGTATGGCTCAAATTAATGAGGATATTGAGGTTAAGGGGGCTATGCATTTGAATGAGGATATGGATAGAGAGGAGAATCCACCACAAAGGGATAACAGGCCACAGCTCAGGGACTTCAATGAAAATGCTTATGGATGGAATCAATATCGATTAAACCCTATAGCTATGGATGTCACCGATGCTATAGTACAACCTTCTTTACTGGCTGATACTAAGTTCACGGTATCGAGTGGATTGCTCCAAATGCTGTAAAACTGCGGTCTGCTCATAGGGTTACCTTCGTAGGATCCCTACCATCATCTTCAAAATGTGGTGTTTGTGTGCAAAAGTGTCATAGGGACACAAAATATTTCTATTGATGCTTTTGGCTTAAGGGTGTTTCCACTGTCATTGACTGGCAATACAGCTTTATGGTTGTCTGAGCTTCGTTCGGGCATTCCGGCACTATCATAAGTTGCAGTGAACTTCAGAGAGTATTTCTTGAAAGATACTTCCCAAGACTAAGAAGTTGATGCTCAAGGGTCAAATCAACAACTTTGAGCAATTTCCAGGTGATTCTATTAGCACAACACGGGAGAGATTTACTAAATGCTTGAGGATGGTTCTCGATCACATGATTGTCAATGATGCCTTGGTCGAGATTTTCTATCGGGCACTTGAAGAGAATAGTTAAGCTTGAGCTGATATAATCATGGGAGGCATGTTTTTGGACCAACCTTCTGCACTGATAGCTACAAGAATGGAATAAGTGGTCAAAATAAATAGAGCATGGGGGCAACGAGAGCGAGGTGTGATGAAACCTTCTTGTGCAATTAATAGCAATAATGAGGAAGCAAAGGTAAATGAAGAGATATGGAGCACTTGTCAACTTTGCACAAGCATGGACTTAGTCTTGAAGAAAAACCAAGCAAGCATCCATGCGGTCACTCATTAACTTCCAAAGGCTCCTACCTGTGATGATCCATTCTTTGATGAGGATGCATGTTTTGTAAGCAACCAAGCGGTGGGTTTTCGGAACAACCCCCAAGGGTCCAATTCA
This sequence comes from Solanum sejunctum, assembly GCA_025642045.1. Classification (NCBI taxonomy): domain Eukaryota; kingdom Viridiplantae; phylum Streptophyta; class Magnoliopsida; order Solanales; family Solanaceae; genus Solanum; species Solanum sejunctum. Next base: position 5,551,612 of record JAOTQJ010000099.1, on the reverse strand, counting down.
GACTATTGGAGGTAAGGGGAATCAAGGTCAAAATTTCAACCGTGATGGGATGTATAAAGACAACTGGGATGGATACTATGAGAGAGAAAGAGTGCCAGACATAGAATGGGAGAGAAGAGAGGGCTACAGGAATGGTCCTTATATGCCCCCTCACAACCGTGATGCTGGGTCAAGTAAATCTAGGATTGAAGATATGTTTGAAAAATTGTTGAAACGAGCCAACCATCAAGATGAGACTTTAGAGGGAATGAAATTGGATATTTCTAGTATTAACCAGATGATAGAGTCTCATTCTGTGGCAATTAAGCAACTTGAACAACAATTTGGACAAGTGTCTTCACAGTTAAACCAATGCCAGAAGGGCACCCTACCTAGCAACACAATTCAAAATCTTAAAAATGAAGGGCATTGCGTGGTGGTAATGACTAGGAGTGGCAAAAGCATGGTAAATCCTTATATACCAAAGGTGGACAATGGAAACCGCAAGAAGAGGATGAAGGAAGGAACCCAAAGGTGCATCACAGAAGAGCGATCCAAGAAGTATGAAACCTTTCTGAGGCCTCCTTCTCCTTCCCCTCAAAGTCTTAGAAAGAGAAAGGAGGAAGGTAAGTTTGAACAGTTTTTATGGTGCTAAAAAAGTTTCAGTGGACCTTCCTCTAGTGAGGCCCTTTAGAGGATTTCGGGACATGCCAAATGGATGAAAGACCTAGTCAAAAATAAGCTTAAAGTGATCCAAGGCCTCTGCTAAAATGTTCAATGTTATAGTGTCATCACTACAAAGTCATTAGTGCAAAAGCACGAAGACCCGGGGGCATTCACCATAGCATGCACTGTAGGAGAACTAGTATTTGCTAAAGCACTGTGTGATTTGGAGGATAGAATTAATTTAATGCCTCTTTCCATATTCAGAATGCTCGATTTAGGGAGCCTTGTCCGTACAAAGATGCGATTGTTGATGGCAGAAAGAATAGTCAAGAAGCCTACGGGAATCTTGTATGATATGTTGGTAAAGGTAGACAAATTTATATTTCCCACAGATTTTTTTATACTTGATTGTGAGGTTGATTTTTCAGTTCTAATCATTTTGGGAAGACCTTTCTTAGCCACAGGTCGAGCATTAGTAGATATGGAGAAGAGTCTACTCACTTTCAGGTTTGCTGAAGAAGCAATGGTGTTTCAAGTGGATTAGTGGGATGGGAAGAGTTCTGAGTTCCAAGACATATCAATGATTTCAATGGATGAGGATGATTAAGCTAAAATCTCGATATAATTGAGGCTTGGAGTTGACCCTTTGGCAGCCACGTTGATGAACTTTGATGCTGACAACATTCCTGATTATGAGAAAATAGTAAATGCTCTTGGGGTGTCATTTGGGCCGAGGCGACAAGGTTGGATTTGGACTTATGTAATAGGGAGACGCGACCTACAAAGCCCTCTGCAAAAGGTCCACCAGAGTTAGAGTTAAAGTCATTACCATCGCATCTGAAATATGCATACTTGGGAGAGAGTAGTACATTACCTCTCATCATTGCAATAGATTTAAGTGAAGCTCAAACAGAAGCCCTAGTCTCAGTCTCAAACAGTATAAGAGAGCTATTAGGTGGACAATTGCACATATTATTGGCATACCCCCAGGGATATGCACTCAAAAGATTCAGCTAGTCAAATATTACAAATCGAGTATTGACCATCAAAGATGGGTGAACCACCTAGTGCAAGAGGTTGTGAGGAAAGAAATCATCAAATGGTTAGATGCTGGAGTAGTCTACCCGATTACTAATAGTGAATGGATGAGTCTAATGTAGTGTGTTCCAAATAAGAGAGGCATCACAGTGGTACCTAATGCAAAAAATGAGTTGATCCCCATGAAACCACTCACTGGATAGAGAGTGTATATGAATTATAGAAAATTAAATGCTTCCACCAAAAAGGATCATTTTCTTATGCCCTTCATGGATCAGATGCTTGGTAGACTGGCAGAAAAGGGATGGTATTATTTTCTTGATGGGTATTCCGTGTACAATCAAATTATTATTGCCCGTGAGGATCAAGAGAAGACAACATTCATATGCCCCTATGGTGCCTTTGCATTTAAGATAATGCCTTTTGGACTTTGCAACGCTCCTGCCACATTTCAGGGATGCATGATGTCTATCTTTTTGGACATGGTTGAAAATACTATTGAGGTGTTCATGGATGACTTCAGTGTCATTGGCCAGTCTTTCAAAAAAATGCCTTATACATTTGCATGATGTGTTCTAGAGATGTGACAAGAGTCACTTAGTGCAAAACTGGGAGAAATGTCATTTTATGGTCAAATAGGGCATCGTACTTGGTCACTGAATTTTGGGCAAAGGAATTGAGGTGGATAAAGTAAGCATTGAGGTGATAGAAATATTACCGCCACCAATTTCGATAAAAGGTATCAGAAGTTTTCTAGGCCATGCTGGATTTTATTACCGTTTCACAAAGTATTTCTCAAAAATTTCACAACCCTTGTGTAAGTTGCTAGAAAAAGATGTGAATTTTGTATTTGATGATGCATGCATGCATGCCTTCAAAGAATTGAAAGAAGGCTAACCACAGCGCCCATTATTGTAGCTTTAGATTAGTCACAGCCATTTGAGCTAACGTGTGATGCAAGTGGGGTTGCACTCAGTGTGGTGTTGGGACAACACAGAGAGAGAGTCCTACATCTAATCTAGTATGCCAGCAAAGCATGAATGTGGCTAAGAAGAATTACATTGTAACTGAACAAGAATTGCTTGCATTAGCATTTGCATTTGAAAAATTTTGTTCATACTTGTTGGGAGCTAAAGTGATTGTTTACACAAACCATGCGGCGCTCAAATATCTGATGACAAAGAAGGATGCAAATCCTAGATTGATTAGATAGATGCTTATCTTATAGGAATTCAATTTTTATGTGATTGATAGAAAAGGGTCAAAAGACCAGGTTGCCGATCACCTTTCTAGATTGGAAGATGAGGCTATGATAAAATTTGATGATAGGCTGGACATAAATGACTCATTCCCCGATGAAAGAGTTCTGGCAGCATCACATGATCTTATACCTTGGTTTGCAAATTATGCTAACTATTTGGTGAGTGATATAGTGCCCTCTGAGTTGAACACCCATCAACGTCGCAAGTTTATGCATGATGTAAAGAAGTTCTTCTAGGATGAACCATATTTGTTTCGCATTTGTGCTGATGGGATCATCTGTAGATGTGTTCCAGAAGTAGAGAAGATGAGCATTCTTGAAGCATGTCACTCTTCATTGGTGGGTGGCCATCACAATGGAGCTCGAACAGCTTACAAGGTGTTGCAGTGTGGCTACTATTGGTCATAAATATATCAGGACACCCATGATTATGTAAAGTCATATGATTGATGTTAAAGAGAGGGCGGAGTTTCGTGAAGGCATGAACTTTCTCTAAATCCTATTCTAGTCATATTTATAGTATTTAACTCAGTTGGCTAATGATGCCTTCTGGGTACCTGTTATAGGTACTTACCCCTACATTTTTGTATCTTTCATGTCGTAAGTCCAAGTACTAGCTGTAGTTGTGTTAGGTGTTCGCAGATGATTTAGGAGTCATTGGTGAGTATCGTAGCTCTGGATATTCTGCAATCTCCTTCTGTTTTGACGATTGTCTTTTTTATTTATATACTAGCCTTATCTATGTAGTTTGGAATTGTATGTGTAAATTGCTATTCTGGTTATGTATGTAGATATGTATATTTTTTGTATTTAACTCAGTTGGCTAATGATGCCTTCTAGGTACCTGTTATAGGTACTCACATCTTTCATGGTGCAAGTCCAGCTACTAGCTGTAGTTGTGTTAGGTGTCCGCAAATGATTTAGGAGACATTGGTGAGTATTGAAGCTCTGGATATTTTGCAGTTTTCTTCTGTTTTGACAACTGTCTTTTTTATTTAGATACTAGCCTTGTCTATGTAGTTTGGAATTATATGTGTAAATTGCTATTCTGGTTATGTACGTAGAAATGTATATTTTATTTTGAGTCTATACTAACTCTGTACAGATGACTTACAGATCCTATGGTAGGTGGTTGTTGGCTTATTTGTATGTTGTTAGCTATTGTTATGTTTAGCTATTAGGACAGGTACCATGGGTATTTGGTTGGCTTTCCTATAGATAGGATCTAATAGGCGCCATCATGACCTGAAAGGTCAGGTCACGACAGGCAATTTCAAAACATAAAAGTTGAGTGAATCGTATGTGATAATAGTAAAATTCATTCACTAGCACACTAACATTAGACCATTTTTTTCAAATACATAGATACCTACAAAATCTAAAGCTATGACGAATTTAAAAATCATAATCTAACAATTAAATCATACAAGGAGGCTATCTAATACACACACACACAAATAAATAATAATAAAATAAAATAAGCATGAAGCACATAGATCCCCTCCCCCTAAGTCCCTAATTTTCATTATAGAGCATTTATAATTGTTACAAACTAAAAATAAATACTAAAAATAAAAGATACAAAATGTTGGAAAATAAATAATGCCATCCAACTCCCAACCCAGGTGAACTCTTCATCCCAAATGGGCTAAACGGTCCTGCTAAAATACAAACAAAAACTACAAAAAAATATTATGATATTTAAGAATAAATAACAACAAAAAGAAGAATACATACATAGATCAACGACTAATACTAATTCAAATTCAGAATCACCCTTTACTCTTGACACATCAAGGTCACAAGAATCTCAAGGATTCCAAACAGTGCTTGTGTCAAGAGAAATTTGTACTAAAATGAACCAATAGTAGAGAGAGACGTAATTTGAAAAGTAGGCTAAAAGAAATGCTTAAATATTGATATTCAAATATATTACAAAGTTATTCGGTGATACAATGAAAGAGAGAAGATCAATTATTTTTTCTTATTTTTTCAAGAACGGGGAGAAGAGTTGTAGATTCTCTATGTGTAGAATGTCATGTGTGTGGTGGATTGAGAGAGTTGTCCAGAATGAATGAAAGACCTTGCTTATATAGCAACCACAGACAGATCATATTAAGGTAATGAATCAAATAAGGATTGTAAAAATAATTTCGAAGGAAATTAAATCAAAATTTAAAATTATCAAAAATTTTGCCATAAATAAATAGGTAAGAATCGGTAAATGTTGTAAAAAGAGAGTCATTTATGGGATTAATTCACATAATTAAGATCATATCAACTAAGAAATTGCCACAAAAAAGGGAAGATTGGACGAAATCAAATTCTATACCAAATATACGCAGTCAAAAATCAAAATTATAACATCTTTTCATAATATAAACATGCAAGAAATAACAATCAATTAATCAGTTTCAAAGAAGGAATCAAATCTAATTAGCAAAATTATTTAGCTCAATTGTGGGTATAGTCAGGCGGTATTAAAAGAAAATTAATCAAACCTACCAAAATTATCCAAAGATCGATTACCTTTTAATAGTAGAGGTACCATCTTGAAATTTGGAGATAAAAATGTAGCATACTTAAATATCACAAGAAATGTAACTCTCAAGTAAAAAATTCAGTGAGATTCCAACTAAACGAATAGAATAATACGTGATACTAGTTTAAAGCTTGTATGCAAAACGACGTACAAAATGTCATTTTCTTGCTAAAAATCAGTCACAGATAAGACATTCAAAATAAAGATTAAAACATAGTAATGCAATTGGCTGTTACGAAAACTTTGCCATAGACGAAATCTCTACGAATTTACCTATAATAACTTAAAATTTTTGATAATTTGATGAATTTCGACTCCACAGCTTCTCTTAA
>JAOTQJ010000099.1:5528857-5545694 GCA_025642045.1 Solanum sejunctum | reverse complement strand
AAATCTCTACGAATTTACCTATAATAACTTAAAATTTTTGATAATTTGATGAATTTCGACTCCACAGCTTCTCTTAACTAGCCGTCGGTTCTTTTTGATATTTCACTTTTTGGTTTTTCCAGGTGGAGGACAATAGGACGAAGGCGTTGTTGATTGTGGCAGTTCACTGGAGAGGAGGGCGGAGGGTTGGTGTTGCATGGAGGTTTCGGCGGGTTGGGGAAGAAAAGGGTTTCGTTTGGGTGGTTGTTTTGGTGGGTCGCGATGGCTGTCTCCAGTGGTGATGAGGGGTTCTCAGAGGAAGAGGACGGAGTTTTTCAGTGGGTTCGAAGGAGGGCCAGCGAAGTAGAGGAAGCGAGGGTTACCGGGGGCGGTGGGTCATTTGGTGGTCTAAGAAGAGGCGGAGATGAGGAGAAGCAGGGGTGGGGATTTTCCGGTGGGTTGATGGCATTGAAAGGGGTCACCGGTGGTGGAGTTTTGCGGCGACTGGGCAGGGTCATTGGGCTGTTTGTTGATCGCAGGTTGGAGGTGGAAGAGAGGGCTGACAGGTGGGGTTGTTTTGTCGCGTGAAGAAGGGAAATAAAATGGGCAAGTTAATTAGGAATGGTATGGGGTATCGGTAAAATTGAAAAAAATAGATTTATTGTGATCGTTAGATCAAAAGGTTGGACGGTTGAGATTAAATCTCACAAAATTGGGTTGGATTCTGGAAAATAGACTATCCAAAAAAAAAAAATTAAATTTGGGATTTAAAATTAAGTCACAAACTAACTTAATTTATGCTAAAATTGAAAAAATTGCGTAGAAATTAACTATAATTAAAATAAATTATAAAAAATTAACTAAAACTGTGTAATAAGGACTATGATTTAAATAAATTGAATAAATTGAAGAAGAGTTGATTAGCTTGCTATTTAATTTAATAACAACAATATATAATATTTTATGACATAACACTTTTATGTAAAGAAAATCCGAACATGTACATAATATATTCTAAAATAACTGTGTGAATTATTTGAACAAATTAAAATTATTATCTTAAATTAAAATTTCATAAAACAAAATAGTAAAACTATATAATGCATTTTAAGTATGATATTAATACATTAATAATAAAGATAAGTAGTAAGTAAATAATAAATATTACTACTATTATTACCACTAAAATAATTATTGTTGACATCCAATTTTGGCCTAATACTTTAAAAAATTCTTACTTTTTGGACGATTGTAGTTTAATTTTGATAATTACTCTTATTTTAAAATATTAGTTAGAATTTTAATTAATTTAACTTTAAAATTTAACAAAATCTAGTAATTTATTTTTTTTGTCTGAATATAATTATTCGCGTACGCTTTATTAGTCCACAATTTGGACCCATATTTCTTTAGTGCATTAGGTTTTTAGACGAATTGTGTATATAACAATGGAGAGTAAGAAGAAATATATCATTTCCCTTTCACTTTTTGTTACATGCCGCGCGCCGCCGGAATCCGGCAATACCAAACTCACCCTTAACCACCCAAAACCATCCCCCAACATCACCCATTTTCAGGTCCATATCCATCATTTTCGACCAAAAATGCACCACCACCACCACCCCCATCCACCATGTTCCTCCGCCTAATAACCAACCCAAAAAACCCTGTCCAGCAGCTCAAAACAACAACCATTGACGCCTCTAAACAACTTCAAATCCCACCAAAATGAACCCCAAAACAGACACCAAAAGAGCAACCAGAACCCCGAACCAAAAACCCATTGAAACAACCAGCAAACACCACCCAAAAACCAAAAAATCAATCCCAAACCACCACAAAATCAGCCACCAAAACTGCCACAAAAATCACCCCATTTCAGCTAAATCAGTCTGCCAAACACAACTCCAAAATCACCTCATTTCAGCCACAAATCAGCAATGAAACCCAGGCCCAAAACCTCATCGGAATATTGTCTCAACATCACCCACCAACACCAAAAAAATAACAGCAGCAGCAGATCAGACAAGCTTTGCTAATCAAAATAATAGCTAGTTTGTCTCCTCACCCTTCTCTTTATTATTTTCTCACTGATTAATTTTTGTAGATCTGGACCGACTCTTTTATATTAGACTAGATTCACAATATCTTAGTGACAATATTTATTTATTCTCTTTATTTTATTCATGTTATTGTGTTGTTGTCTTGTTGTCTATTGTTCATGCTATTGGCTTTCCATATTCGTTAAATTGTTTAAAACTCTCTTGCTGTTTAGTTTATTATTTGTTTTCTTTTCATTTTCGTGAAGAGTTGTATATGTTCATAGTTAAACTAATTATCTAATGAGGTGTTAATGTTGGATTTTTTATTATGTTGAATACGTTGTTAGCTAGAAGTTCATTATTTGGTTATTCATCCTTTTATTTGTATTATTGTTTTATATTTTTAATTGTGTTTTCATATTTTAGTTTGTAAATTGACAAATGTAGAATTAGCATTATAGTTGATAAAAAGTCTCGACAAAAAGAAGCATGCCGTAGTTCATTGAAGTAATATTAAATTAAACTTGACAGATGAAAAATCTATCCGCCGGATTTCGAGGTCTCCCCGTTCAAAAAGACAGAAAATTTTTAATTTAAATTCATAATTGTTATATTTTAAAATAAGAAATTTTAGTTTAAGTTTTTTACATATTGTTTGCTAAACTTGGCCAATAACGAATCTATCCGTCGATTTTGAGGCCTTCCCAATAAAAAGATGAAAAATTTTTATTTTATTCTTTACTTATTCATTATTGTGTATCTCCTCCTCAATTTGAAAAAAATGAGTTCAGTCGGGACCTACAATTGTGGATTCTGAAGGGTGTTAATATCTTCCCTTCGAAATAACTTGAACCCTTACCTAGAATTTTTTGTTCACAGAATATTTTGTAAATAATTAATTGGTTTTCTAGTTATTCTTAAAATTAAGTGGCGACTCCCAAATAAATTATTTTTTTTCTAAATATTCTTTGAAATTCTTCTATCAAATTTATTTTATTTTTTTTCGAATTGCCACGATGTTGCACCTTCGGGATGTCAATAATTATTATTATAATAAAAGTAAATAACATAATAAAGGTAATTTTAAAATGGAAAAATAATTAACGAACAAATTTTAAAGTTGAAAATAATATTAAAAATACATAATTACTTGGATAAAATTGAAAATAAACCCATTTATTTTAAAAGTTTCAAGAATACTTATTTAATCAAATGACAATCTAAAAGAGATTGTAGGTCGGTAAAAATTGGGTGTATGGTCCACCAGTGGCAAGTACATCTGGTCCACCATTGACAAGTACATCACTCTTCCTTCGATGTAGAATGAACATTGGTATCGTTCGCATGGTCTTATATGTCGGTTCATCCCTGTTACGTTTAAGTACTATAGCATTCATGCAACATAGATTTAAGGCATATTGTTATGACATTCTTTCTTATGTATTTCCTTATATATATATATACCCCCTTGTCATCTAACATTGAATTGCAGGTTATCATGTTCATAAGCATTGCATGCATGTATACTAATACACTGAAATGTACTAGCGCATACTTTTTGCATACATCATATAACCATGTAGGGACCAGAGACTTTCCTTATCCACTTTTGCACGGCTAGATTCAAGTTATGGAAGTTTGTTTGTGGTGGGTTCTTTGTTACAAGAACAAGACCCACATTCTATTTATCAATGCTATGTTGTGATTTTATTATGTCTTTACTTTGAGGGTGAGCCCAGGACATGTCTTAGCCCCCATTTTATCCATGACTTAGAGGCACTGTTGGACATCATGAAACTCTATGTACGAGCTTGTTATGTTTGATTATCCTATTATGATGATGTTATGATGTGATGATGAAATTCCTAAATCCCTACTCCTATAGCATGAGTCATATGATCTCGCCCCTTAGAATTTCATGTTGATGTATGTATGATGGCAAGTCCCATGTTTCCTATTCCCCTAACTTGAGTCCCGATAATCCCATTCCTCAGACTTGTTTGTTGTGCTTGTGGTTGTGTGGAAGTGAGTCTCATGCCCCTTATCCCATAGCTTGAGTCCTAAGCCACTATCTCCTAGTATCACTTTATAATGTTTGAGTTGCACTTCCGAACTGATGATGTGTAAATGGATGCTATGAGGCTTATTTGGGGACTTTCAGGTTCGCATTAGCTATGTTACACCTAGGCCCTAAGCTTAGATCTTGGCATCTATATACCAAATCATCTACTATATAAGTGAAGGACACATGTATGATAAATTGATCTATTTAATGTAACACTTTGTTGAATTAAATAAATAAGTAAATAATTATATAATAAATAAAATAATATCTAAACCCTTGGTTAATAATATATTTAACAATCACCCACTTGAACATGCTTATGAAATAACTTTTTGGTAAAAGCTTTTGTGAAAAAGTCTTCCAAGTTATTTTTTAATGCAATCTTTGCAACCATCACATCTCCTCTCTGCACTATGTCTCAAATCAAATAATACCTGTTCTCAATGTATTTTTGTCATTACCTAAATGATGACGTATACAACACACCGAATGAATTTGGGTAGATGGTCACCAATAAAATTATAAACCCAACAACTTACATAATTATTGATATGAAGATTGCCAAGCATATCGACAAAGTTGTGTTTGGACGGGTTGGAATTATACGAAATTTTGAAGTTCTTTTTTACTTGAAAGGATAATCTAGAAATAAATGAGTCACTTTCATTTTTATAATTAATTGATTTAGATGCTAAAAGATCATATCTATAACATTTTTTAAAATTATCTTTTTTCGTTTGATAATGAATAGAGTTTCGAATCATTTTCTTTTTTGTAATGACTTAATTGGTCTTTTTAATATGGATTCCATTTGTTTATGTTTCTATGGTTTTGAGTCATACAACTTTGATTAACCTTAGTTTGTCATTTTTTTGGCATTAATTTAGACCATCTAATCTGAGATAAGTCGTATTGATAATGCTGTCTTAACCAGTTTTTCCATTGATTGATTCTATAACTCTGAAGTAAAGGAGTTGGGGTCAACCCCATGAGGAACAATGTGAGGGCAATTGAATAGACTAAGGATCACAAGTCACTATCTTGAATTCAGAAATGCGCAAACAACCAATTAACTAAATGGGGCATTAAACTACAAACTAAAATTAGGAAAAGGGACTCGAGGTAAGAAAATAGCAAGCAAGGTTCAAATGAATTAGGGAGTTGGACATCAATTAGGAACCAACCAATCCATTGCACATAGCTTCAAATTATCCCTATGGGTAGGCTAGAATTCTTGTAACAACAATCAATTTCTCAATCAAAAGTAGTATCTACACATGAATCTCTCGATCTCACATGCAATTGAACAATAAACAAATCAAAGACCTTAGCTAGTTGAATTCCTCTCAGACTTCAACCTATTCAACAAATACCCAAAGCTATAATGCAAATCCTCTACTCTGATTACATATTCTTATGCAATAAATGAAGATTTAAACATATATTCAAGTTTTGGAGCTCAAATCTTCAAGCAATAATTGAAGGTAAGAATGAACCCATATTTAATTGAAAGCAATCAAAGCAACTAAGGGAGAAACCACTTTTCAACTACATAAAAAGCTAAGGTTCAAATCTAATACCTATGAAAAATTTCTCAATCCATTAATCAATTACACCAAAATGCTTAGCAATACAATACAGAGAAATGAATAATAAGTTTAAGATATTATAAATAAAGACCACAATCTTCAGTCAAATGTGAATTGTAGAGTAACTTGCTTCCTACTTCTAAACCAAGCTAAATCTTCACTCTAAGGTGTGTTATTCTTCTTCTTTGTTGGAATATTGATGAATGATGTCTAATGGTTAATAGTCAATGAATCTACTGAAGAGTGTGAATGTATGTGAATTAGAATTCGTCCTTCTAAATTTTTAATTTTTTCTTTTTTAATTGATCCTCGATCTTCCCTATAGCGAAGAAAGCATCTCAATAGTAAGGTTGATATAGCAATGATCGCATCGCTATAGAAACATTTGGACCAGCTAAGATAGCTATAGCAACAATTTCTTTCATTATATTCCTACTCCACTGTTGTGATAGGTCACGACAACAATATTTGACCTTCGCTATAGCCATGGTTAGACTTGGTTGACCCTTTGCTATACCGAACATCAGGTTGCATTAGTGATATTAGAAAACTCATTGAATTTGTAGGTTTTAAACTCCATTTTTCTCTAAATTTCATTCTTTTCATTAGGACTCCTTTTCAAGGCCAATTCCTTAAAAAATATATAATTCAAACCATAATTAGACTCTTTATCATCACAAATAAATACAAAGTCATAAGAAAAAGAGCCATAGATGAGTGAGTTTTATAGACTAGTTGACACCCACCAACTTAAACCCTTTCTTGTCCTTTAGCAAATTCAAACCAAACTAAAGAGGCAATCAATTCAAGCACACAGTATCTTAATGCACACTGCACAACTAAGTATGACTTTTGTTGGTACCAATAATTAGACCACAAGCAATGTAATTTTCATACCAAACTAATCCCTCAATTTCAAAAACACTTTTTCAAAAACATACCAATCTTCAAAAATCATCAAACAACAACACTAATTCTCAAGAAATGACTCAAAGCTAATAGTCAACCAAACAAGTTCACTTGACTCAACTTAGGAATCTATTAATCCCACCATTCCATCTTAATTTGAATGCTTTCACAAAGAAAGAAATGTCCAAAAAACACTCACACAATATTTACTAAATAAGGGACAAGGACACCACTACAAACACTCACACCCAACAAAGAATCATCACATGCACACAAGTGTCATATCATAGGCTTGCCCATATTTTTTATCTATATAGTCTCAAATTCATATGTTTAGAAATCACAAAGGGCTTTGTTAGGTATATAACACAGGCTCAGGGGAAGGGTAGGACATAAGTTGGGTAAGAGTGGCTAATACCTCCTTGTACTCTACACACTACCAACTTTTTAACTTTCCACCTTTTTCTTCAAGTTTCACACCACTTACACATTTTAAATTCCCATTTTCAATTTAGATGCTCGACAAAGAACCATTTCCAAACATTTTGGAGGATTTTCCATCACTTATTCATTTTCAAATTTTTTTCTTTATTTATCTTGTTTCTTTCCTCCCTTCTTTAATTCCTTTCATTTTCCTACATAATTCCTTTCATTTTTTCACAAACTTCTCATATGGTAGACATCCTTCCTCATTCTCCCAGTCGCCCCCAATATAGGCTTTTAACTGCTATTTTCACCATTCAAGTCCAAAGAGGGAAAGGAATTCAAAAAAGGACTATTGAAATGACCCCTAAAAGTGCTCAAAATGTGCCGCAGAAGTGCTCGAATTCCTAATTTTCATATATCTCAATATTTGTGTGTGATACAAAAATTCGACTTCATATTCTTGATCAGGGGTCAAACTTGAGTGGAAAATAGGTCTAACCCCTATTTTAGAGCAACAGTATCAAAATTTGATTTTTCAAAGTAGCAATTTCTAGAGAGCACTCCGCGCCCCTGGCGTGACTTGGCCAGGATGCAGAGATACCTATTTTTTTGTCTATTTTTCTTGTTCAGTCCAAGGCTTTCGACTTTTGGGCCTATGTCTTCCCATTCATAAAAATTCTTATACTTAGCCATATTTCAACATCATATCATACAAGACATTCTCCAATATTCTCTCAAGTACTTAGACAAATATTTCACTCAATATTCAAGTGCCATAACTCATTCCGGATCCTAAGGATTTTGTTCAATCTTCAAGTCTATATTCTAATCTTCATCAGGAAATTCTCCAAAGTTGAGGTATGTGGGTTTCAACCATTGAGTCCTTTCACCCATGGTGCCCAAGATTTCTTTTTATACAAATCTCAAGTTTCTAAGTTGATTTTACTTATGGGTCTTCTATTATGAATTTGACTATGATCTACGTTGGGGTTTCATGAAAGTGTAACTATTTAAGCATATTTTAAGCTATGAATCTATGATCTACTTTGAGATTTGATAAAGGTTTTTAATATAATTTGCAAGGTGGTATTACCAAGTGTTGGTGGGTTGATTTACTTCAAGTTTCCTTGGATGATTTCTTTCTTGAATTGCATAATTTTTCACTAGCATTATACAACCACCAAGTGTTTAATAAAATATCCGGATTAGGGTTCTTGAGTTACTGATGATCTAATGCCTATGAGACAAGTGACTTTATGATAATGAAATTAATGTATGAATGTGTTGGTTTCATGGAAAATGGCTATAGTGTTGCAAGTGACCATACCATAGATGAGGGGTATATACCTCATCCGCCTTGTCGGGTGGTGGCAATCCTATACTATCATAGATGAGGGGTATATACCTCATCCATGTTATCGAGTGGTGGCAATCCGATACTACCAAAGATTCGGGGTATATACCTCATCCACCTTCCAAGCATGTATCATGCCTTAGATTCCAAGTACTAAGTTGCTTGGTGTATGATGATGGTCTCTTTGTTCACATGGTGGTCTCTTTCATTGTTGTCATATTGTTATTATGCTATGCATTGTTTATGATATTACATACTTAGTACATTCAAATGTACTAACGCATACTCTATGCCTACATGATTTTACCATGTAGGAACCAAAGCTTCACTTGATCATCTTCCTCCTCCACGTGGCTAGTACAATTTCTCTCAAAGCAAGTTTGTCAGTTCTCAACTCCAAGGACATACTTCTCATGATTTACTCTATGTATTGACTCTTCTAATGTTGGAAACTTATGGCTATGAGGGTGAGTGCAGAGCTTAACTTGGCCCCCGCTCCTATCTATGTATTAGAGGTGTTGTTGGAACCTTATGATATGTTAATGCTATATTATTGGGTTGTTATGTTTCTATGGTATCAAAGATATCCCTTAGCCCCGTATTTCTCCTTTTTCTATCTATTGTTGTTGTATAAATGTTTTTGCAACAAAGGACGTGTAATGATATGTTAAGAGGCTTGCTTGGGGTCCCTTTTAATTTCCCATTCGCCATGTCACATGTAAGCCCTAGGATTGGATCGTGATAACTGTCTTTTCAAAAATTGCGAAGGATTATAGCATGGTTGCCATAAAAAAGGTTAAGGCTCATAAGGGGACAAATAGTGGTATATTTAGTGCAAAGATGGGATCCTTAGGCAGTGGACTTCAAATTAAACCAAAGAAGGCCAAAGGTCATGTTTCCAACCAAACTCAATGCAACGCCAATATTTCATGACCGATAAGGAAAGTTCTAGCTAACGTAAGTGAGACACAATGAATTATTCAAAAGTCTCACCACACAACGACATACAAACTATTTTGGATGGTTCAATTTCACTTCCTATTCAAGCACAAGAGAGTTATTTATCAATTCAAATCACCTATCAAGTCAAAAGTCACAAAAAGAGTCATAAACTTGTCACAAAAATCACTATATTCAAAAGGCTACATTTTAACAACAAAAAATGGAGGGATATGCTCATGCAAATAATTTTCACAATATTTGGTTAACTCAATTGACACCAAACAAGTCATAACCTCACATTTAAGCTCCATAAAACATTAGCTACTTAGACTTCACCGAAGACAACATTTCCAACTTATTTCAACCAATCGACAATTTACCCTTAAGAATGTCACCACTCAATGCATCATAGGGCATTGCCAATTACCCACCAAGTCAAATAAGACACTATAAAACAAAATAACCAAATTAATTTCAAAACTATGAAAACTAAAGTAAAACTTTCTAATCCAACACATGATTATTCATCACAAGCTCGACAAGGGAACACAATCTCAACAATAGTAAATTAACCATCATACATAAATCATGAATAAATATCTCAATATGGCAATCCAAATATCATATTGAAAGTAGGAATTTACCTATGGGAGTCATCCTTAACTAACCATGGTGCTATGCCCTTATAGAGTACAAAGTATGAAAACCATAAAAGAGGGTACAAGAAGCTCCCTGATCAACATCAATCTCTATCCTTGCTCTCGGTGGCCTCACTATCCTCCTCCCTAGCATTATCATCTTCATACCACTTAGCTGGGACATCAATTTTGTGCTCCATCCTAGATGAAGGAAGCTACTCTTTTCCCTTTAAAACCTTCCACAACCCTTTCACCCCTTTCCACATGCGGGTGAATAATTTATCATGATGCCTCTACCTCTTCTTCATCTTGTCATGAGATTGGCTCAGCTTACCATGGGATTTGGCAAGATTTGTGTATGCCTTCTCTAGCCGTGAATGTTGGGCCCTTGCTTCCATTGCTCCTCCAAGTAAGCATCAAATTTACTTTGTGGGACATAGGAGGTGGGGCCGATGATGAATTTCCCAGAGCTTGTGGAAGCCCTGATCTAGCTATCATGATCCAAACCTAGGGCCTAGGTGTGACACAGTGAATGTGGAACCGAAAGGAACCCCAAACAAGTCTCTAAGTATAAGTAAGTGCGTCCTTAGTTACGAAAGCATAAGCAAATATCAAGTAATTAAATCTAAGGGAAATGATATTTTGGACTAAAGCTATAGGGATAGAAAGGGAATAGAAATTTTCACCATCAAATAACAAATAAAGACTAAGGGGAGGATAAGTAGGCCTCAAGCTACGGGGAATTAGGGGCTTAGGATGTACATTACTTGCAATCAACATATAAGCATAAACATATAAGGGAAAGGGACAAAAGGAAGTCTCTTAAATACATAGCATTATGAGAGTCAAGATCATCACATATATCCAATAACACCTCTAATCATGAGTATAATGGGGCTAAAACATCTCCCGAGCTCACCCTAAAAAGTAGATAATAAGGTAAATAAGAGTATCAATGTCATAATATAAACAATCTAGATAAAAGATGGATATTTCCCTTGAACTAGAGGACTCACCACTAGCAAAATCTTTTATGCCAAATTCTATCCATGTGGAGCATAACGAGGAGCAACGATCCCTACATGGTGAAATCATGTAGGCACATAGTATGCATTAGTACTTTGAATGTACTAGTATGTGGGCATGCAATACACAAAATATAAGTCACAAAATAGCAACAATATAATCATTTAAAACATTCTGAAGCCCTACAATCTAGGATGATACATGTGAAAGTAAGGAATGGACACTTACTTGATTTCATGATAAAACACTTAAATTTGGAATAATAAGGAATATAAGTCATATGCATAAGCATAGTTATAAAACCTTTAGGACAGCTATGCATTACTTCAAGTGAAGGAGCATCTTTATAGAGAATGAGACATTAGAAATCATAAGAAAAACACCACACATACTTGAAAGGAAGGTCTCACTACAAGAAAATAGATCTTTAACTAGGGAAAATTCAGTACCTAAAAGTATAAATTAGTTCATTATTAATTAGTAACGACTGATAAAAATTCCATCTTCATCGGTCATGAAAAGCTCAATTGTTAAAAGTCAACGGTCCGATTAAATTCGATCATTAAAAAAATTTAACAATGATAAAAATTTGATCATTATCCCTTTTTTCAGCAATTAGATTTTTCCTTCACTAATTGATATTCTAGTTATTAAAAAAATGGCATGTCTGGGTGCTCTTTCGGGGAAGGCCCCGACCACAAGGATCTATTGTACGCAACCTTACCTTGCATTTTGGCCAAAGGATGTTACCAAGGTTTGAACCCGTGAACTTCTGGTCACATGGAAATAACTTTAATAGTTACTATAAGGCTTTCTTTCAATTCTAGTTATTAAAACCTTAACTAACCACAAATTAATCAAATCAGCAAAAGTGCATATATATATATATAAAAATACGCGGACATATGAAAACATACAAATTGATTATATTCAAATAAAATTTCATAGTTAACTATAAAGAATGATATTTGTTACAAAATTATAAATAGGCGAATTATGTGATATTATATTTTTTACTCGTAAAAGAAAACCTAGAATATCTTTAAGCATTTTCTAAAATATGAAATGCATTTCTCCTGTGCTTTAACATTTTTCATTGCTTATACTTCTTTAGACTTTCTCTGAGGATGAGTTTTGCAAATTACATAACCTGTCAAAAGGTAAGTATAAAAACTTCATGTAACATTATTAATAACACTCCTAATAACTATTATCTTCCTTTTTCTTCTCCGGCAAAATTAAAGATTAACCACAATGAAATATAAAATTTATTTCTGTTCTCAAAACTAAATAAAAAAAAAGTTGGGCTTTCTAGTTTTAGACATAAAGTTATTTGTTTTATATTTGGCACCTTAAGTTATTACTTTTTGCAAATTACTTCATGGATAAAACCTCCAACTTCTTTTAGTTTCTCTTTTTATACTAATGGTATTCACCTAACATAAATAATTCAATATCATTAAAATTATTATGAGATACAAATCAATTATGTTATCCTAAATAATAAATAATAATAATAAATTATGATTTTTTAATTAATTAGTAGTTGATTATATATAATGTAAAGCTTTTTTAAAATTTTCTATTTGTAAAATTTCACTTTATACTTGTTTGACTAAAACAAATCTTTTTTCTTTGTATACACGTGTTAGTTTTACAACCAAAGTCGACACAATATCTTATTTTTTATTAAATAAAATATTATTACTGAACACAAATTCTTAAGTCTATTGATCGAGATAATTTGCAAGTGAAGAAACATCTATCCTCTTTAGAAAAATACTTAATGCCAAATTTATATAGCTTTTCTATCTTAAATTAATCTCATAAGCTCATAATTATATATTTAATATTATTACTTCTACTTTTAATTTTTTGTTTCATTAGAATTTTTTGTTTGACCTACTTCATCTTGCATCTTCAAAAAGGTCAAGTAAAGATGAATAAATTATCTCTCAAAATAAAAACATATACAAAAACTATATCAAAAAAATATTTAAGTTAAAAAAATGTGCCACAAAAGATTGTAACTACGTACTTTTATAATATTTAAAATTTTTATATAATTGACTATAATAGGAATGCGGGATAGAGTTATTAAAAAAATAATACATTAATAATTTTTTCTTTTTATTAAACTTTTTTTATGAAATAAGCAAAATTATAAAAAGATGGAGGATTTTTATTAAGATGATGGAATGATTAACAAAATACATTTCTTATATTAGTAACATGATTTGGTCTAATCTCTTTGCACTCATTTAATTAAAATATATTTGTACACTAACTAATATGTTTTAACGATGGGATGTTATATTTTTTAATGATCAAATATTATCACCTTGTTAATGTTGGATTAAAATTTCTCTTTAACGACCGAAAAAAATTTGATCACTATAGTGTATTTATAACGGTCGGATTCATTTTTCTTCGTTAAGAAATGGTCGTTAAAAGTCCTTTTTATTGTAGTGTTATGTACCTATATGAGAAATATCATTAGTAGTAATAGGGGACCATAGGCACATGTGAGAAAATCATTTGAAATTGCAAAACACTGAGTTATATGAATTTCAAAATATGTACCACAGTAGTAAACATCCTTGAGGATATTAAGAGGGAACCATCATAAATCATCATAAGAGGATATCATGGGGGCATGAGGATAACATAAACATATGCTAGGAAATCATAGGTTAAGAATGAAGTATACAATAAGCTTTGGGAAGTTTATAAGAGATAGTGAGAGAGACCATACTCGACATAAACCATGTGAGTTAATCCATGGAGTCCTGATGTTTTCCCTACACCAAAAGAAAGGGGGAAGTCACTTTGTCAAGGTGAACCTCCTATTTCCTAAGTGGATCTATTAAGCCTTATTCTATTTTGTACTCACCTCTAGTTCTTGGACTTGGGTACTCGTCTCAAGCCCTTATCGTGAGGGTAATCGCCTTTTAGAGATTTGGGTAATCACCTCTAACCCTTTTACCTATGGTGACACATAGTTTTGGGACTTGGGTATTATTCTCTAGTTCGTTTGATTCTAGGTAGTTCTTTCATAAGAGTAAAAAATTATAAGTCACAGAATCATATCATTAAAATCATTCCAAGTCATGTGGGAGGGCAGTTTATTCTATCCCCAACCCATTGATATCATAAAGCCAAACTCCTAGGATAGCTAACTATTCCTTAGATAGGATACCCTCCACCATCAAACATTCATTCTTTAACTATATAGGAGATCCTCTACCATTAACATTCATTCATAAACTAGATAGGAGATCCTCTACCATCAACATTCATTTATTGAGAACTTTCATAAGTCAATAATAAATATAGAATATCTCATAAGACTTCATTCCTCATTAAAACATCATTTAATAACCGTTCATAAACTTTGAAAAGAGTCCTTAACATTCATAATAATCATAAACATGCGAGCATAATGTAAAACCTTTTCATCATTAATGAGAAATTCCATCATATAGCCTCAATTCCAAGACTAGGCATATAGAACATAAATGAAGTAAAACATGATCATTTGTAAACCATCCGAACAACCCACTATCATCATAATAAATCCCTAGTTAGCTCATCATGAAATTCGTCTCAAAACCCATATTCTTTCATAAACTTTCATAGCACATGATTAAACCCTCATTATTTAGAAATCATACTTCAAGACATATCGTGAAAATCATCAAGTTAAATCATTGTGAAATAACACACCACAATCTTACATATCATCTTTCAAACTAAGACATGAAAACATGAAATTCATCTCATAAAATCATCAACTTTATAGTATCTCATGGTATCACAATCTTCATAGCTTTGAATATTATAAAATAGATCATAATAGAAAATCCTTGAAAGGAAATCATGTAATTCAACTCATCAGTTGATAATTCTCTACATATCTCATGTATAATAGGAGTAATAAGAAGTACCTATAAGAAATCAACCATTAATCTTAGAGAAATTTGTAGAAAAGATTCTGGGACTCCATGGGTAAAAAATCCATGGCTGAAAGTCCCACATACCTCAGGGTATTGAAAAGGATAAGAGGAAATCTCGAAGAAGCTTTAGAATCTTCTTGAAGCTAGGCCTTCAATGTCTATGTCTTGAAACCCTAGAAATTTGAGAGGAATTAGGAAGAGAAATATTGGAGAGATTTGGAAGGTTTTTTTTTGGAGTTTTTGATAGTCAAATAGGCCTCAAAATAGTAAAATATTTTAGTATTCACATATAAAAGGGTTTAGGGATAAGTCCTAATTGCCCTTACTTAAATCAGGAAATTATGAAAAAAATTTATAATGTGGTAAGACAAATAGGTGACGCGGGCTTGTTCCCGCGAAGGTCATTTTTGCGTAAAGTTCAATTTTCTCCCATATTTTCCTTAGGATGAGTCTAGGTAAGTTTTACACTAAAGTGGACCCTCTCAGCAATGCGGAGAAATCGCAAATCCTTATGGAAAGCATAATTTCGTGCAAAAAATTATTTTTTGATATCGCTGACTTAAAAATTAAAGGAGACCATTTATCCAAAAAATTTTGCCTCCTAAATAAGATTACAAACTTATTTTTTCTAGAAAATGTACAAAAATTACATTATCGAGGATTCCAGTGTAAGAGTATTCTGAACGCTTTAGCAGGAGTTATTATAGCACCTGCATCATCCTCATCTCATCAGTCAATATGTCAAAGGGACCAATGATGGACGACGCAGAAGCGGATTCATCTCCATACCCCAATTTTCTTGTTTCCACCTTTAGGTTTTACTTTTTACCACTTTGTGTTTACTTAGCATTTTGAGTGGGAAATAGGATTTTTTGAGCCAACCTAATTATCAAATTTTTCAACTCTGGCCCCCTTGCATAATTTAGTGATCAAAGAGCGGACAATAATAGATGGGATGTCTTAGGTCTTGAATTCTTAAAACTCATTAACAATCAAATGCCCCATATTTAGAGAAATATTATCCAAAATGCAAGCCATCATTTGTACCTGCAACATCGGAATGTTGCTAACATTCCCACTTGGGGAGACACGACTACATATAATTGTTAACCAAATTCGTTCCTTGACTGTGAGATCCAAGCTAAAGATCCCTACCTATTTTTTGTCCTATGACACCTTTTTTTCTAGGCATATCTTGGATGCTAACTAAGCTCCTAGTGCACAATTATTGGTAGTGAATACTGTGATATCATGATTGGATGCCCATATACATCATTGATTACTTTTGGCCTGTCATTCACCAACTAACCATCACCACTTTGTTGGTCATACTTGGTACCCTCAGGTTTGCATAGAATTCACAGACCCATTATTCATTGCCATTGCAAGGGTCAGGTGCAACACATATCTATTCAGTGGCTTGTGAATGTTGGAAGAATCCAAAAATTTGGTCAGCCACCTTTTTAAGTGAAATACCATCTCTAGTAATAGCTTATTTATATGCAAGTCACTATATTAAATGCTTTGGCTCTAAGCATAGTCGAAATGAGTTTAATCGAAATCGTAATCTACCTTGACTTCATCCATAAGGTGTTTTGCTATTTTGATTAAGTAAAATTTGAAACCAATGTACGATAGGAAGAAGTTGTAATGTGTTTAACGATGCATTATTATTGATTGAAGTCAAAGGAATGGCTTGAAAAACAATTAGGGGACAAGATTTGACTACATTCACCATTATAAGGCATCTAGCTACAGATGTCGTAATAGCAATATGTGGTTCCCTATAATGACTCTTGAATCACAATGGACAGGTCACTATAGCAAGTTCACTATAATGAATAAGTTATCGCGATAGCGACCTGTCAACCCTATACAGTAATTACTCCACAATTTTAATTTTCAGTGCAA
>JAOTQJ010000099.1:5509123-5528757 GCA_025642045.1 Solanum sejunctum | reverse complement strand
ATAATGAATAAGTTATCGCGATAGCGACCTGTCAACCCTATACAGTAATTACTCCACAATTTTAATTTTCAGTGCAAAAATCACAAATTAAAAATTGCATTCCCATAAAGTTTAACAAAGGATTCAGCACACACATCAATTTTAAAGAAGCAATTTCACTAAGTAATCTCATAATGGCACACATGGCTCATGAACTACTGATGTGCCACCAAAATATGACACTTCTAATGATTTAAACTTGGAATTTTGCATGTTCTCTGACACATTTTCATAGATTTGATATGCATTTATGTTTGTTTTTACAAGAAATAGGATTCAAGATGATTTTTGGCAAAGGTTGCAGACTATACTGGCTTTTGGCATTGTACGAGCTCATTTATAAGCCATGGTTTGAACCAAGAGCCATAGATGGTACTTATGGATGAGAAACAGTGAGCACTAGAAAAGTGTATGGAAAACTATGAACATATAGTATGAGTCATAGTTTAGACTATGACCCATAAACTAGCTCATTGATGTGCTATCAAAATACAACACATTTGATGCCTAAAACAAGGGATTTTGTATGTTCTTAATATGAATTTTTATAGTTCTTATGTGTTTTTGTGTTGTTCTTACAAAAAAATTAGGTTAGCATGATATTGAAGGAAAGTTGCTAATTTTGCTGAATCATAGGACATACGAGCCTACCTACGAGTCCTAGCCGAAGGTACGAGTCATAGGGTGTGTCATAGCATGAAACAGAGACCAAAAAATAGAAATTTGCTAAGTGGAGGTCACCCCTATGAGGCCATCCTACGAGTCATAATTTTCAGTATGACTCGTATAGGTGGACCCATAGCAGGAATTAGAGCGCCAAAATATTGAACCCAAAACTGAAGACCTAGACTAAGAAAGGAGCATACGAGTCATAGCCCAAGCTACGAATCGTACTAGTGGGTCATACTAGTTGTATATAAGATGCCAAGAACCTAATAGGAGACCCTGATTATGACTCCTAGGCCATCCTACGAGTCGTACCTTCGAGGCATATCAGCTGTCAGCTGTCTTTTCTGTTTAATTTTTATGGTTATTTTGTAAATATTATATATAGTTTAAGTTATAGTTCTATTAAAGAAGATTCGAAGTAGAGAAGAATATTTGATCTTTGAATATTCTCTCAAGAAAACTCTTAGGTTTTTATCTTAGTTTGTCTTTTTCTCTTGGAAAACCCAATTTTGGGGATTGTAAACCTCGCCTTGTGCTTATTATCAATCTATCGAACTTATGGTTTGCAACTTGTGGTGTCTTCAATCTTCATTTCCTTGGGAAAAATTCTCAATCATATCATTTATTTGCATTTTTGCTTATTTTGCTTTAGCCATGAGTAGCTACGCACCCACAACATGGGGTTGTGGGAACCATGGCTATTTTACTTGAGATAACCTAGGTTTATGGCATTCTATGATTAGGGTTTTGCATGTATTATTTATTTTCCTTCATTGTGGTTGTTATTTCGTCGTGTCCAACAACAAACCTAGCTTACTATCATGATCCCGACCAAGTTAGTGACAAATAGGAAAAGGAAAGTAAATGATAAAATTTGATTGAGGTGTTCTCGTCTAACCAACCAAACCTGATCAAAGGGAGGTTGACTATGACAATAGGTAATGGCTAGTTGGCACGCAATGGTAGCCGACTAAGCGTCATGGTGAAATTCGACCTTCTTCTTCACTAGAAGGTTGGAAAAACCTAAGTTACCGTCCTGCATGTGAATCTCCAATTCTACTTATGTTACCTAGGATAATCAAGTCAAAGAACAATGGGGAACACAATTCCCAAGTTGTCCCTAAAATTGAGTATTTTTCCACATTTTAGAATAGCGTTTATATTATTTTGCTTTTCAATCACAACCCCCCCTCTGCCCCCCTCGATTTAGAGATTTTAGTTATTGATACTCGAAATAATTGATAATGAATTCTTATGGTCAAACTCTATATTCCTTGTGGATTAGACCCTAACCTTCAGTTACGTTAATTGATGACAACAACCATTTTTTTATTGGAGTATGAACATCATCAGAAATTATGGTGCCGTTGCTGGGGTATATGACTAGGTTTTGACTTGATTTCATTAATTAGTTTAAGTGTTAATTTCTATACTCTCTTGTATTTTACCTTATCTTTTTTATTTTTGTTGTTTGATTTTAATTCCAGGGTGTACTAGGTTGTATGCCCAACAAAAGGAGCCAAGGCAATCCCTTAGCTCAAACAATTTGGAGATCCACTGACTCATTAGAAGAATGGCTCAAGTGAATGAGGATATCGAGGTTGAGGAGGATATGAATATGAATGAAGTTATGGGAAGATAGGAGAATCCATCAATGAGAGGTAACAGGACATAACTTAGGTACTTCAAATGAAAATGCTTATGGATGGAATCAGTATCGATTGAAACCTATGGCCATGGACGTTACTGGTGGTATAGTACAACCTTCTTTACCGCAGATACTAAGTTCGTGGTATTGAGTGGGTTGTTCCAAATGCCCCAAAACCGTAGATTATTCATAGGTCTACCTTCAGAGGATCCTCATCGTCCTCTCCAAAATGTGGTGTTTGTTTGCAAGAGTGTCATGGGGACACAAAATCTTTCTTTTGATGCTATTGGTTTAGGAGTGTTTCTAATGCCATTGACTTGCAACGAAACTGTATGGTTGTTTGAGATTCCTCCATGTACCATAACAAGTTGGGCGGAGCTTTAGAGAGTATTCCTTGAAATATATTTCATAAGATCTAAGAAGTTGAAGCTCAAGGACCAAATAAACAACTTTGAGCAATTGTCGGTAGACTCTATTAGCACAACATGGGAGAGATTTAACAAATGCTTGAGGATGGCCCTCGATGACAAAATTATTGATGATGCCTTAGCTAAGATTTTCTATCGGGCACTTGATGAGAATAATCAAGCTTGTGCCGACACAATTATGGGAGTCATGTTCCTTGACCAACCTTTTACATTGATATCCGCAAGGATAGAGCAAGTGGTTAAAAGCAATAGAGCATAGGGTCAATAAGAGCAAGGTGAAATTAAAACTTTTTGTGCAGTCAGCACCAATAATGGGCAAGCAAACATTAAAAAAGAGATCATAGAGCAACTTGCTCAACTTCACACAAGTATGGACTTGGTATTAAAGCAAAACTAAGTAAGTGTCAATGCGGTCACTCACCAACCTCCAAAGACTCTAGGGTACGAAGATCCATTCTTTGATGAGGATGCATATTTTATAAGCAACCAAGCGACGGGTTTTCAGAACAACCCAAAGGGTCCAATTTGGACTATTGGAGCTAAGGGTCTGGGAATCAAGGTCAGAATTTCAACCATGATAGGGTATATAGATACAACTAGGGTGGATATTCTGAAAGAGAGAGAGTACCAGATCCCGAATATGGGAGAAGAGATGGCTACAAGAATGGTCCTTATGTGCCACCTCATAACCAAGATGCCATTCTAAGAACTTCTAAGCTTGAAGAGATATTTAACAAGTTGTTGAAGAGAGCCACTCACCAAGATGAGACCCTAAAGGGTATGAAAGCGGATATCTCAAGTATTAACCAAAAAATAGAGTCTCACTCGGTGGAAATTAACAACTAGAGCAACAATTTGGGAAAGTTTCTTCACAATTGAACCAATTCCAAAAGGGCACCCTACCGAGCAATACAATGCAAAATACTAAAATGAAGGGCATTGCATGGCAGTAAGGACTACGAGTGGCAAAAACACTGTTGATCCCCCTTTGCCAATGGTTGGAGATAGAAGCCGCGGAAAGAGGGTAAACAAAGAGACTAGGATTTTTAGCTGAAACAAGCCACCAAAGAAATATGAAACCTTTTCAAGGCCCCCACCAACTTTTCCCTAAAGGCTTTGGAAGAGAAAAGAGGAAGGTAATTTGAACAGTTCTTGGCGATACTTAAGAAGTTGTCAGTAGACTTTCCTTTAATTGAGGCTCTTGATAGGATGCTGGGATACGTCAAATGGATGATGCTGGCCAATACTTCTCCCAAAATTTTCAACATTGCAGTGCAATCACCACGAAGTCTTTGGTGCAGAAACGTGAAGATCTAGGTGCATTCACAATACCATGCATAGTTGGGGAACTTGCATTTGCTAGAGCATCATGTGACTTGGGAGCCAGTATTATTTGATGCCTCTTGCCATATTAAGAAAGCTTGGTTTGGACAACCTTGCTCTTATAGAGATGGCAGACAGATTGGTCAAGAAGCCTGTGGGGATACTTTATGATATGTTGGTCAAGGTAGTCAATTTTATATTTTCTCGCTGATTTTGTTATACTTGACTGTGAAGTTGATTTTACAGTTTCAATCATCTTAGGGAGACCCTTCTAGTAATAGGGAGAGCATTGGTTGATATGGGAAAGAGTTTGCTTACCTTCTGGTTTAGTGAAGAGATAGTTGTGTTTCAAGTGGGTCAGCTAGATAGAAGAAGTTGTGAGTTCTAGGTTGTATCAATGATCGAACATAGTGAGAAAGATGAAGGGGAGATCCCGGTTGGGTTGAGGCTAGGAGTTGAACCTTTAGCAGGTATGTTGATGAATTTCAATGATGACAACATACCTGATTATGAGGAAACAATGAATGCTCTTGGAATGTCATAAGGGCCCAGACGACAGGCCAGGTTAGAATTAGACTTGTGCAACAGGGAAACTCTACCTACAAAGCCTTTCGTAGAAGTCCTACTAGAGTTGGAGTTAGAAGCACTACTAACACATCTGAAATATATCCACTTGGGAGAGAATAGCACTTAGCCTGTCATAATTATAGGTGACTTGAACAAAACCCAAACAGAGGTCGCGTCTTCGTTCATAAGAAATTCAAAAGGGCAATTTGGTGAACAATTGCTGACATTATTGTCATACCTCCTAGGATGTGCAGTCATAAGATTCAAATGCTCAAGGATTATAAATCGAGTATCGAGTATCAATGACAATTGAACCCCCCAATGCAAGAAGTTATGCGAAAAGAAATCATCAAGTGGTCAGGAGTGATCTACCCAATTGCCAACAGTGATTGGGTTAGTCAGTGTAGTTTGTTCAAAAAAAGGGAGGTATCACAGTGGTGCCTAATACAAAGAATGAGTTGATCCTTATGCAGTTTGTCACTAGGTGGAGAGTCTGTATGGATTACAGAAACTCAATGCTTTTACTGATAAAAATAATCTCCCTATGCCTTTTATGGATCAAATGCTTGACAGATTGGCAGAGAAGGGATGGTACTATTTTCTTGATGGATATTTCAGGTATAACCAAATTGTTATTGCGCCTGAGGATTAAGAGAAGATAAATTTCACATGCCCATATGGTACCTTTGTATTTAATAGAATGCCTTTTGGATTATGTAACACTCTAACTACATTTCAAAGATACAGATGTCTATCTTCTCGGACATGGTTGAAAGCACCATTGAGGTGTTCATGGATGACTTTAGTGTTGTTGGCCAGTCCTTTGAAGAATACCTGATACATTTATGTGATATGTTGCAGAGGTGTGTAGAGAGTCACTTGGTGCTAAATTGGGAGAAATGTCATTTTGTGGTCAAAGAAGGCATTATACTTGCTCACAGAATTTCAGGCAAGGGAATTGAGGCAGATAAAGCAAAAATTGAGGTTATTGAGAAACTCCTAACACTAATTTTTGTGAAATGAATCAAGAGATTCCTAGGCTATGCAGGATTCTACCATTGCTTCATAAAGGACTTTTCCAAGATGACACAACCCTTATGCAAATTATTGGAGAAAGATGCAAAGTTCATATTTGATAATGCATGCAAACAAGCCTTCGAAGAATTGAAAAGAAGGTTGACTTTGACACCCATTATTGTGGCTCCCGATTGGTCACAACCATTTGAACTAATGTGTGATGCAAGTGGGGTCGCTAGGTGTGGTGTTATGGCAGCAAAAGGAGAAAAATTTGCATTCGATCTATTATGCTAGCAAAGCACTAAATATGGCCCAGAAAAATTATACAGTCATCGAACAAGAATTGCTTACCTTAGTCTTTTCCTTTGAAAAATTTCATTCCTACTTGACATTAACGACTCATTACCCCATAAGAGAGTTTTGGCGGCATCAGATGACATTATACCGTGATTTGCCAACTATGCCAACTATTTGGTGAGTGATATAGTGCCTCCTTATCTGAACACCTATCAGTATCATAAGTTTGTGCATGACCTAAAGAAGTTATTTTGGGTTGAGCCTTATTTATTTTGTAATTGTGCAGATGGGATCACTCGCAAATGTGTGCCAGAAGTGGAAATGATGAGTATTCTTGAGGCATGCTACTCTTCATTGGTGGGCGGTCATCATAGTGGAGCTTGAACTGCTTACAATGTGTTACAATGTGTCTACTAATGGCCATCTATATATCAGGATGCCCATGATTACATCAAGTCATGCGATAGATGTCAAAGAGAGGGTAGGGTCTCGCAAAGGCACGAGCTTTATCTAAATCGTAGTTTGGTGGTAAAACTATTTGATATTTAGGGCATTGACTTTATGGGAGTCTTTGTCATCTCACATGGTAATAAGTACATTATGGTTGCAGTTGATTATGTCTCTAAATGGGTAGAGCCATAGCTTTACTGAACAATGAAGGGCAGAGTGTTATCGGGTTTCTCCAAAGAAACATTTTCTCTAGGTTTGGTACACCTGCACAATTATCAGTGATGGAGGTTACCATTTTTGTAACCGATTGTTCAAAGCTTTCCTTGAAAGATATGATGTGAAGCATCGAGTAGCAACCCCTTACCATCCCCAAACAAGGGGTTAAGTAGAAGTATCAAATAGGGAAATCAAGCAAATCTTACCCAAAATAGTGAATGTAAATAGCACTGACTGGTCAAGAAAGTTATATGATGCTTTATAGGCCTACCGCACTATTTTCAAGACCCTGATCGAAATGTACCCTTATTAATTAGTTTGTGGGAAAGTCTGTCACCTACCAGTTGAGCTTGAGAACAAGGCACTATGGGCACTTAAGAAGTTGAATCTAGACTGGAATGAAGCAGCAACATCTAAATTAATGCAAGTAAATAAACTCGATTAGTTTAGGCTGCGATCCTATGAGAGCTCTACATCACAAGCAAAGGATTAAGGTTTAGCATAATTGCATAATTGAGAACCACCAATTTGCTCTAGGAGATACGATGTTGCTTCATAACATTAGGTTGAGGTGGTATCCTGGGAAACTCAGATCTAAGTGGATAAGGCCCTTTAGAGTTGTATGCGTTTTGAAATATGGAGCCATTGAGTTAGAAAGTAGGGATGGTAAAACTTTCAAAGTTAACAGACAGAGGTACAAATTGTACATGGGTGACATGGAAGAAATTAATATAGTGGAAGATTGGGACCTTGAGGAGGCATGAGCATAAAAGCTTCCTATCGTGCCGCTACAATAAATCAAGTGCTTCCTAGGAGGCAACCCAAGGTATGCCCCTTGTACCCTTTCTATGTGTCTTTACTTTGAGGACAAAGTATCCTATTCTGGTGGGGTGTGGGAAGTTATGGATTAAGGTAAAGTCTGAGTAATCTAGAGTCCATAACTTTCCCTATTTTTGATTCGAAGGCTTTCTTGTCGTGATTCTTTTTCCTTGTGGATGTTTACTTTTCTATTGAACTGGCATGTTTAGGTAGTATAGATAATGCGTAAGTTCATAGTAGTGTTATCTTTTGGCATAACATAGTCTTTAAATGTTTTTTGAATGATTTGAAAAAAATTGGATACCCTCAAAATTTTGAGATTGTGCTTAGTGATGGACTCATGCATTTTGATGATCTGGTGATGTTTGTTCTGATAATATAAAGGTATGTTGAGGCTTAAAGCATGACCTGTAAGTCTATACTTGATTGTGGGTGTAATGCCATTGTGTTGTGACCTTATTTTGCTGCATTCATGCATCTTGTATGGACCCAAAACTTGCCTTGTTACTCTAAAATTGGTTCGATGATGTGGTTGATTTGGAAAGGATCTTAGGCCTTTGTTCTTTAAGTGAACTCACTTTTAGCCTAAATGACCCACTAAATGAGTAAGTCTCTTGTTCCAAATTTTTGAGCTTCTTATATACTCATTCTTTCTTGACACCTTGCTAGCTTAACCTTGTTTGATGAAACACCTTGATATTGGCCCTGGTCTATCCTTGAACATGTGTACCTTAATCGAGGCTAAAAGCGTAAGTTGAGGGTGGCTACAAGTTGTGGCCTTGGTTTGAGGAACAAATATTATGTACTTCACCTCAGGCTAAAAGCCTAAGTTAAAGGTGGCCCTTATTATGGTAAAGTAATGACAATGAGGTGATTAGTTGGGAAATAAAGCAAGAAATAAAAAAATCATGAGCCGAGTAAAGAAAAAGAAAAGAAAAGTGCCTTGAATTGAGAAAGAGTAGCAAGAATTGAGTTTAGAGATAAGGCACAACTGAAGATAGAAAGAAAGTGCTCGAGAAAAAGCTTGAAATAGGAGAATAAGGGTTGATTTAATAAAAAGGGTTGGGTTACGAAAGCAAAAAATGTTAGTAAACATGGTTCAAGGATAGCCTTTAGTCACTACTTTCCTAAAATGGCTTACTAAAGCCCCCTGAACCTATATTACAAGCCTTATAGTCATAAAGTGATCCAAATCCACTTTATCACCAAGCTAGAAGATGAGTATAGAGGTAAGGCTATGGCGTTAGTCAGTATGCATGAATTTTAATTGTGAGAGTGAGAATGCTTCCTCAGTCCCTGAAATCTAAATGCTTCTTGAGTGAGTAAGAGGGACTTTTTTTCTGTGAAGGCATTTTTACAACTTGATTATCATATGGCTGCACCAGTGATTGTGGATGATTGAATCTCCTTAGCTTATCATAGTTGGGTTGCCAGATTCATCATCATGTTTTGTTATGCTCAGTAACTTTGCAATCTGGTTTTGAAAATGATAGTTGGGTACCTTGATTAGAGTGAAAGATATATATGCCATTTGTATAACTACTATGTACTTCTAATTGTTTCAATAGATTGAGTCATCGCTTGAGGACAAGCAACAATTCTAAGTTATGGGTGTTGATGTGCTGTCAAAATACAACACAATTGATGCCTAAAATAAGGGATTTTGTGAGTTCTTAATGTGACTTTTTATGGTTTTTATATCTTTTTGTAAGTTCTTAATGCGACTTTTTATAGTTTTTATGTTATTCTCATAGAAATGTTAGGTTGGGATGATTTTGAAGGAAAGTTACAGATTTTGCTAAATCGTAGGACATAGAGCTCACCTACGAGTCGTCGCCTAAGGTATGAGTCACAGGGTTTGTCGTAGCAATAAACAGAGACCAAAAATAAGAAATTTGCTAAGGGAGGTCACCTCTACGAGGCCATCCTAAGAGTTGTAAGTTTCACTATGACTCATATAGGTTGACACATAGCAGGAATTAGAGAGCCAAAATATTAGACCAAAAACTGAAGGCCTATACTACGAGAGGAGTGTACAAGTCATAGCGCAAGCAATGACTCATACCAGTGGGTTGTACCAGTTGAATTCAAGATGCTAAGAACCTGATACGAGACATCGATTACAACTCATAGGCCATCCTACAAGTTGTACCTACGAGGCGTATCAACTGCCAGCTGCCTTTTCTATGTTATTTTTAGGGTCATTTTGTAAATAGTATATATAATTTATGTTAGGGTTTTATTAAGAAGATTCTAAATAGAGAAGAATTTTTTATCTTTGAATATTCTCTCATGAAAACTCTTAGGTTTTTAGCTTAGTTTGTCTTTTTCTTTTGGAAAACCCAATTTTGGGTTTGTGAACCTTCCTTTGTGCTTATTATCAATCTATCAAGCTTGTGGTTTACAACTTGTGGTGTCTTCAATCTTCATTTCCTTGGGTAAAATTCTCAATCATATCATTTATTTGCATTTTTGCTTGTTTTACCTTAGCCATGATTAGCTAAGCACCCACAACTTGAGGTTGTGGGAACCATGGGTATTTGACTTGAGATAACCTACGTTTATTTCATTTCTATGATTGGGGTTTTACATGATTGTTTATTTTTCTTCATTATGATTGTTGTTTGGTGGTGGCTAACACCAAACCCCGCCTACTATCATGGTCTCGACCAAGGTAATGACAAATAGAAAAATGGAAGTAAATGCCAGAATTTGATTGATGTGTTCTCATCTAATCAACCAAACTTGACAAAGGGGAGGTTGACCGGGACAATAGGTAACGGTTAGTTGGCATGCCATGGTAGCCAACAAAGCGCCATGGTGAAATTTGACTTTCACCTTCACAAGAGGGCTGGAAGAACCTAAGTTATTATCCTTCATGCAAATCTCTAATTGTAGTTATGTTACATAGGATAATCAAGTCAAAGAACCATGGGGAACACAATTCCCAAGTCGTCCCTAAAATTGAGTGTTTTTCCGTATTTTAGCATAGCATTTATTTTATTTTGCTTTTGAATCACAAACCCCTCCCCCCCATTTAGAGATATTAGTTATCGATACTTGAAATGATTAATAGTGAATTCTTGTGGTCTAACCTTGTATTCCCTATGGATTTGACCCTAACCTTCGGTTAGGTTAATTGTTGACAATGACCACTTTCTTATTGGAGCGTTAAAATCATCACTCGTGATAAGAAGAGGCAGAAACCCACTGTTCTAGTCTACAAAGAAGACTATGACTCATAACCAAGTACGATTCATAGATTGGTGCTCATAAAATGGCACTTGATTTTTTTTGAAGGAAGTGTATGACCCAAACCATGAGTTGTACAAGCATCTATGACTCTTAAATTTGCTCGTGGTCCAGTCTAAATCTAACTTTCCTTTTTTGTTTAGAATTTGATTTCCTTTGTCTATGTATAGGGTTTTCAGTTTTGTTTATAAAAGTTATGCACTTTATTATTTAGAGGACTTGAAATCAACATTGTGACATATTATTTTGGTACTTGTTCATATATTTTTGATACGTTCGTATTACAATTCAAATTAATTTTTTGAATTTTCATTCTTTAATTCTTCATTTTTAATGTGTTCGTACTTGTTCAAGCCTAGGCCTAGTCATAACATGGTGAATGAGATCCTCTAAGGAACCTCAAACTAACCCCTTAGCATAGAACAAACATTCAAGATAATCAGTAGAAGAACAATGTAAGCAGAAGTAATACTTACCATAACTCATGGAATAAAAGAGAATCATGACATAAAGGTATACAAGTCTCAAACTAAAATAAATACATAGGTCCAACAAATGTCTCTAACTTCTGAAATAATTTGGGGGCTTAGACAGGTCCTGGCTCACCCTTAGCATAAAGAGCTTTCTATAATATATAACCATGAAATAAGTAAAGAGAGAGATAGTAGGCCTCGTCTTGAAGCTGGATCTATCCACGAGGATGGATATTAGGATCACTTGAACATGCATTGTGACATAATGTAAGCAAAAGTATGTATGTACTAAGATTTTAGGCATGCAATGCAAGGTAGGAATACAACAACATGCATAACATAATCAATTATAAGTCATCATGAACTATCAAACCTTTCACTTGAAGCCATTACCTTGAGCTTGTGATAGCCTTATAACATCATCATCATTCATTAGAGCATTTCATTTCATTTTGAATTTAGGTCACCTCATGGCCCTATTTCACCCATACACACACCATACTAGATTCCTAGGTCACCTTTTCGAAATCTTGGGCCATTTCCCAATGCCAACCTTAAGGTCCCAAGTCACTCATGCATAAATCATATTAGAGTCCCAGGTCGTCCCTTTCGGGACCTTGGGACATATACCAATGCCATTATTAAGGTCCTAAGCCACTCATCATAGCATATTAGTGTTCTAGTTCACCATTTCGAAACCTTGGGCCATTTCTCAATGTCATACTTAAGGCCTTTGATCCACCCATCATATTCGTATAATATTAATCATCAAGTCATAATCACATATTTACACATGTGGATGAAAAAGGGAAGGTTGTACGTATTCTCATCAATACACATCAACTCACACATGCTAGTATAAATACTAGGTTATGCCTATCCTCATCAATACACTATAATCCATACATATTATGTTTACATACTCATACTTGAAGTCACATCACATTCATAACCATGTCATTCATGTTCATGTAGAAGTCACTCATACTACCATCAAATCATGGAATATTAGTATTTTAAACTAAGGTCACGCTCATGTTCATAGATTCATGCTCAATTCAGGTTCATATTCATCCACTCAAGCTCAAAGTAAATTCATATTCATAGATCCATACTCAATTCATGCTCACATGCATAATTATATTTATGTAATCTATCAAATTCCTATGTGAAAGGCTTATACACACATGATATTGTAATATTAGATGAAAGAATAACATGGGTATATGAAATCCAAGACAAAAGCATGATACTTAGAATGGTTCATACATACTTCATGCATGTAAGAGCATTTGAATAAAATTTGAGCTTATCCATGCATGAGTTTATAGTTCATCAAGTTATGTAAGTTCAAATCTCATGAAAACCTTATGATCTAAAAATGCTTGTTTTATGTTTAAATAGTTACATATATACAACCAATATCATAATTAGAACAATCTAACATCAAATGATGGAAACTATACTTAGTTCATGCATAAAAGTAGTAAAACTTAGATGAAGAGGATTCGGCTCCATGGTTGAGAGGAAACCAAGGATGAACTCCACATATCTAAGCTAGAATTAAAGGTCTAAAGATGGATACATGTGGGTTCCTTTCAGACCCTTTAAATTAAGCTTGAATGAGAATTAGAGAGTGTTTTGAGTGAGTGGATCAGAAGCAAAGTGTTATGGAAAGTACAAAGTGTTATGAATAGATTATAAAATGATTTAGGAGGGCAACGAAGTCACTAAATGTCCAGAAGGAACCTAGGATTAGGGAAAATTACCAAAAGAACCCTACTAAAATGATCCTAGAAAATTGGACTGGATGCTCTAAAAGGCCATGTTCACAGGCCGTGAACATATTCAAGTATTGTGAAAATGGCTCGTGAAAGTCACCCATGTCCAGAGGTGTTGGCCAAGTGTAGTGACACCTTCACAAACCATACCAGGATCTGTGGCAAGGTCCACGAGCCGTGGTGTGTGCCCATGGTGGCTTACTTCAAGGCAACATGGAACACTAGACAAGTCAGCCCAGAAATTTGGCCAAGGCATCCCAGAAATTTGGCCAAGGCCATCTTCACGGCCACTTTCATGACCATTAAAGTGATTTATGAGTAGTAAAATTGTCCCAGAAGGGGCACTTTGGCCAAAAATTTATGGACACACCTTTTTTTGCCTCGAGCCCAAGACCTCGCCTAATTTTTCCAAAAATGAAATTTTGAGCCTTTATCTAATCATCCAAGGTATGAGGTATTACATAAATCAATAAATAGGGTGTGGCAACCATAAAGAATTAACAAAGAAAAACCAAATAACATGAAATCCTCAGAAGTGAGCGTGCATATATTATTTATCTCTTTATTTTGATTGCTTTTTAATGGAGGCCTGTGTTAGTACTCATCTTATTCTTACTTGCCAGACCAAGGGCGTAACAAATGGAAAAAGGGATAAATAATAGAAATTTGATGAGATTACATTCATCTAATTAGCTTGAATGACCTAAGGGATAGCTAAATCTGGGATAATGGTAAGGGTCAGTAATGCATACACCTATAAATGACTCAAGATGCATAGTGAAATTCATCCATTTGTCAGCCCAATGACTTAGGTGAATATAAATTACTAGTTCTACATGTCACACACTATAAAAGGTTCCAATTATGATGTTATACGACGTTATGAATTCTTGGGGCACATAATACCCTAGTTGCATCCCTTCACTAGTTTCTTAATACTTACATACAATTTGACATTACAATTGGTTTTATTTCTTATTTTATTCAATTATAAACTCCCCCTTTGAAATAAAATGATTAATAACTCAAATTTGCTTTGACTACTCTAAATCTGGACATTATTCTTTGTGGGATTGACCCTAACTATTGTTAGATTCTACATTTGACAACGACCACTTACATTTGATTGGGAACTGTAATTTAGCTGTGATCAAATTTTGGTGCCATTGCTAGAGAATATGACTTTTATATTAGTTTAGTGAAAGTTATTTGAGATTAATCCTTATTTCTATATTTTATGCATTTTTAGTTATTTTTATTTCTTTTTAGCGTGCAGGTACAGTCATGACCAACACATGCAGTCGAGGTAGTCACTTGACACCATACAAACTTGAGCTACAAAGAACCTTGACTAGAATGTCCAAAGATAATGCTACTCATAACGTGGATGACACAATATACCACCACCAGAGACAAAAGCATAACATGGATCAAAACCCACTCTTTAACGAACAAAACCCATCTCCATCTCAAGGGGATAACCATCCTCTAGCACAAAGAAATTGGGCTAGTGAATGGAACAACTATGGACTTGATCCAACTGTGGTGGATGTCACAGAAACCATTGAGCTACCAACACTGCCTCCAGATATTAAGTTTGTCTTATCAAGTGTGTTCCTCCAAATGTTACATTATCGAGGGTTATTTTTTGGATTACCATTTGAGGACCCACAAAACCACTGGCAGACTATATATTTTTTTATTTGTAAGAGCATGATGGTAAATTAGAATTTATCTATGGATTCTATTGGGCTCTATGTATTCCCATTGTCTCTGACTAGTGAAGCAACCACCGGGCTATCAGAACTCGCATCCAACTCAATATCCACATAGACATACATACAAAATGCTTTCTTAGAGAGATACTTTCTAACACTGAAGAAGGTAAAGCTCAAAGAGAGCATCAACAACTTCCAGTAGACACATGCAGAGTTTATCAGTGTAGTATAGGAATGATTTACTAATTACTTGAGGAGTGTTCCACACTATAAAATCATAGATATTTCTTTGTTGGAGAGCTTCTATAGAGCATTGGATGATAAGAGCAAGCCTGTCGAAGACACTATAATTGGAGGGGCATTCATGGATTACACTTTTTAAGAGGCTCCCCAGACTTGAAAGGGTAGCTAAGACCAACAGAGCATGGGGAACTATAGATAAAGAAGTGACTAGGAGCTCCTTCTCAGTTAGTATGGATTTGGAGCAAGCAAAGTCAAGCAGCAGGTGCTTCAAGAGCTAGCCCAGATAAGTACTAATGTCAGACTATTGATGAAGCAAAACTAAGAGTGGATCAATGTAGTGAGTGAACAAGCATCGGCACTAATATATGATGACCTTAGCGATAAAGAGGATGCATGCTTCATTAATGATAGGAATGGAGCATCAATTCCAACCTTATGTCATGATAGTGAAGTTGGTAGTTTGAAAATTGAGGAGATTTTTGGCAATTTCTCAAGTAGGCGGATGCACAAGATAAGACTTTGAATAAGATGAAAGCAGACATATTGGGTATCAACCAGAAGATTGAGTCATATATTGTTGCTGTCAAGTAATTGGAGTAATAATTTAGCCAGATGTCTTCATAGTTGAATCAATGCCAAAAGGGTACACTACCAAGAAACATGGTGCAAAATCTAAATAATGATAGGCATTGCATGACAGTGGCAATTACTGGTAGAAAGATAACTTTAGACCTAGCAATGCCAATAGTGGTGGATGATGATGTTAGAGAGGACTAGGACAAAACAAGGAGCAATACATAGTTTGAGAATGGAGAGTATAACTCAAAGACAATGAGGGAAGGAAGAAGGCTACCCCTAAAGCACTAACTCCAATACCATGGCCTCCACCATTTTTCCCTCAAAGACTAAAGAAGAAGAATGTTGAAGGGCATATTTTAGAACTTTATCTCCAGGCAAAAGTAGTTGTTGATAAATCTTCCTGTAATTGAATCATTATAGAAAATGCCCAGTACTCTAAATACATGAAGGATCTAGTAACATAGAAGAGGATGGTGAGTCAAGAGCTTGCATATGACATTTACAACTACGGAGTCATTGCCGCTAGATCCCTTGCAGAGAAAAAGGAAGACCCTTGGGCATTTACAATTCCTTACACCATCAAGGTATTTAAATTTTCAAAGGAATTATGTGATTTGGGAGACAACATCCACCTAATGCCTCTTGTAGTGTACAAACGATTGGGCTAAGGAGACCCCACTCTGACTACTATAAAATTGTCGATTGCAGAATGAATGATCAAGAAACCTGTAGGGAAACTTTATGATGTCTTTGTTCATGTTTAGAATTGTAAATTCCCACACCTTATAATAGTAGTACTATGAAAATAAAACATGATATGGTTTGGTCAAATTAGCACTAATTTTTAAAAGTTCTCAAAACTCTTGTTATAGGGGGATATGTACGTCTAACGCTGAAAAGGGTCGAGTGTAAATAAGATTTAAGTAAAATTTAGGAGATCATGACCTTAAATGAAGTAAGAGAATTGAGGTGCTTATAGGACTTAGGAAGCCAGTAGGTAATTCACCTACTTGCTTAACTTAAATTTGCTAGCTAAAAGGAGATAAGGCTTGACATCGAATTTGTCCAAGTCTGATTATGAATAAAGTCGGTGTTAGGGGTGTAACATTAGCTCATGTTTTAGCATAATAAATAGAATTTACTTTCTAGCTGAAGAAGAATATAAAAAGAGCCAAAGTACATCACAACACACTTAACCATTTGGGCCCAAACCAAGCGAAGAGAAGTTTGGAAAATGGGCAGCTAAAGCCCATCCACTTTGAGACCCATTTAGGGCCAAGTGTGAGGTCCAAACTGCTGCCTCACTAGCTTAATAATATGTGGTTTTATGTGGTCAAGTGTTCAAAAGAAAGTTGTCCAAATTAGGCCTTTAAAAAAGGGGTTACAAGCAGCAAATTTCATTCACTCTTAGACTTGAAAAATTTCAGCTTTCAAAATTTTCTCTCTATACTTTCTTAACCTAGAAAAGTAGCTACAAAGGAACTTCTAGGGTTCTTGGAGAATCCCTACACCTTTAAGGTAGTGATAAGTAAGTTTACATATGTATTTAGTATGATTTTCTTATAAAAAACAAGAAGTATATGCTTGTATGTTTGTGCTAGAAAATTTGGACAGCATGTGTTTGAAAGTTGCTGCGCACTTGCCTTTTTGTTTTAGTAACTTATCTATGATTTGTGGGATGTATTATGAAGACAAGTTGACATTATAAACATGGTTTGAGTTATAGATATTACCCTAAGGTTGCTACCCTGATTTTGGTTTCATTTAACAAATGAGTTTTATTGTGCTATCTTAAGTGTAATGTTGATTGGAACTTGTGGGTTGTTGGATGGAAGGCTATTGGCTCACATCCTTCATGACATATTGGATTCTGTTATAAGACTATTTTAGGTCTATTTGTATTTATAAATTTTGTTGGAATAGTTTGGTTAGAGTCAGAATAGATTTGGAATTATCGACGTCAAAATATAGCAAAGGGAGGTAACGTTATGCTGTCCACTTGTAGGTTGTGTAGAATTATTATATGTTATGCTTTGTGGGCTGTTGTAAGACTGTTATGACACTAAAATAGGCTTGAGATGATGTGTATATGCCAATATATATTAGAAAATATGATTAGGGGCAGAAAGGTTGAAAGAATATACACAAGTTTATAAATACCCGCTTGCTACTAGTGTGTTATTTGTTTAATGTGATTGGGATGCCAAGATGTATCTATTGGCTGCTAATGGTAGTTTTATCACCTACTATCTTTTAGATAAATATTTTGAGGAAGTGAAGGTTATGTTGAGATAATAACGAGCTCATACAATGAGGTATGTAAGTCTACTTGATTTTGTATTACTTGGCATGAAATCTAGATCCTTCCTTTGCACATAAAGATACTTGCCAAATCCTACACAACTATTAACCATGTCTTCACTCTTTCACATATTCATATGCTTCCATGCATAGTCACCTTCAAATCTGCATAGATGCTTGGATACCAATTTACATGGGTTCTTATTGCTAAATAAAGTTCACTAGTTGTTTTATCTCATAAGCATTTCATTATTTGTGTAACATACTCTTTTCTCTATCATATTGTCTTGTATGATTATCTACATGTCACATGCTACATATACAACCCTATAGCTCTAATATTGTGACCACTAAAAGAACCATCTCAAAGGTAATTGAAAGGTAAAGTATATTGTTTATTGATGGGTGGTAGCCCTAGGGGTGGAAGAATCACCTAGCTAGGGACGATCCTATCACGGGTGGTATCCCAAGGGGTTAAGGAAGAACTTAGCCAGGGACGATCCTGATACAATTTTACCACTGATTAGCTAGTTATTTGTATTACATTCTAAGCATAGATTATATAGTAAAGGTAAAGTAATTAAAAGAACACAAAGTACATAATCCCACGGTATAACTAAAGGTGGTCTCTTATCCTACACCAGTGCACAATTTCATTTGAGTTATTACTTCATATATAGTATATCCTACCTTATATATTCAGTATATTATCTCGTACTAACGTCCCTTATAGGGGACCTGCATTTCATGCTGCATGTACAGGTGCTAGTAGATCTCCCCAGTAGGAGTACAAGACATCTAACTACTATTACCCAGCTCCAGGTTACTTCGGAGCTTTGTGTCTAGAGCTTATATTTTTGTATTGTATAGTTAGTCGAGGCGGGGCCTGTTCTGACCCTTGTTAGATACTTTTCCTTATCTAGAGGCTTTGTAGAGTATGTAATTAAATTATGGTCATGTCTCCTACTTTAAACATTGTGGCCCCAATGAGCTAGCCATATGTATTTTCT
Source organism: Solanum sejunctum (assembly GCA_025642045.1). Taxonomy (NCBI): domain Eukaryota; kingdom Viridiplantae; phylum Streptophyta; class Magnoliopsida; order Solanales; family Solanaceae; genus Solanum; species Solanum sejunctum. The sequence goes on along the minus strand of JAOTQJ010000099.1, from coordinate 5,509,927 downwards.
TTTGGCTTGTTATCACTGTTTATTTTCTCAAAGGCATGTCAAATGTAAAAATCCCTTATAATATGTATAGAAAGCACATAGATACAGGTTGGTTCTCCTGAGCCTTATCAGCAACGGGTGCTAGTCCGCCCTAATGGGGCTTTGGGAGTGACAGAAGTGGTATTAGAGCGGGTCATCCTAGGGAGTCTACAAAGTCGTGTCTATGTTGAATCTTGTTTATCGATGTGTTGTGCACCATATTTATAAGCAGGAGGCTACATGGCATTTATGATTTGTTATTTTTTTTCATTCTTTAGTTCGTGCCATAGAGCCAAGTGTAATAGGTGCATTATGTCTAATTCACGAATTGTTTTGTACTGCAAGTATGCCAGAAACCAGGCAAAATAAAGGTAAAAGGAAGGGAGTAGAAGTGGTGGTTGGTATACCCAGTTAGGTGAGACAACGAAATGAGGTTCAAGAGGAGTCTTTGTCATAGATATCTCCAACTCCTCCAATTCACGATGAACACGAAAGTAGTGAAATTCCCCCAAAACTACCTATTGATGCTATTGTGCAGGATCTGAGAAATGCAATCCAACTATTAATTCGTATATTTTCTGGCCAAAGGCAAAGGCAGAAATGTCCAGTTATAGGTACAGGTGGTACAAATAGGGCAGTTGGCACAAGGATATGTGATTTTCTTAATTTGGACCTCCATCCTTCACTGGGTCAAATCCTAATAAAGATACCCAAGACTTTATTGATCAGATTCAGCACACTTCAAATATTATGCATGTGACTGGTACAAAATCTATTGAGTTAGCA
>JAOTQJ010000099.1:5493732-5509023 GCA_025642045.1 Solanum sejunctum | reverse complement strand
CTTTCTGCTGTTTCAATTATTATAGTGTCGTGCTTCAACTGTAATAGTTTTTTTCTTTCCTTTTAGTTTACTAGATTACTAATTGTTGACTTCTTATTAATTTGGTAGAAAATGAATGATTGTGATTTTATTTTATTTTTTTAAAATAGCCTTAAAAGGTGATTATATTTATTGGTATATCCTTTGTAAGCACACATAAAGTGAGGTGGGGTTTGTTTGAAAAAACCAAAACTTTTAATGAGTAAATAAATTGAACAAATAAATATATTATTATTAATGCAACTTAAAAGGTATATTTTTTTAGAGTTGATTTATTAAGTACTTAGCATCTTCTAAAGCAAAGACTTTCTTGAGCCATTCATATAGCAATCACACACCTTTAATAGCAAAATACTATATGTTTTGATTTGTTTTATTTCTATATCCAATAATTACATGAAAATAATAATATTATCTATTAAGAAAAATCAGATTTTATAACTGCATGAAATCTCAACTATGTACAGAAAAGTCTTAAAATGTTTTATGATTTTCACGTATCTATAAAAACTTTCTTTTCCATCTTTTATGCACCATAGTATATATGCACATTTCAAAAGTTTCAACCCCTCAGATGTTTTTAACCTCCATATTATTACTAATGTTGCCATTTTTTTAGCTGCCGACGCTGTGGATTATTGTGTTGAATTTTGTTGTTAACGATATAACTGTATCAAGCATATAATATAGTAATAAACAAGTAAAAACACGATTGTGAACCATTGTGTACAAAATAATGTTTTGGTATGTGAATTTAGTTTGGAAGTATGTAGTCCTTGGTTTAAAAATTTTAACAACTCTGCAGTCATCACCGACACCATCATAACCAAATTGGGGTTAAACAGATGAACCAATTACAAGAACGCAGGAATTTTACAAATTCAAAAAACAATAGCACTATTAACAGAGGTAATGCCAAAACAGACTATTAACCAAAGCTTTTAAAAATCGTTAAGATTAGATCTATCGATACTAAGGTAATGCCAAAATAGATTAACCAAACTTTTTAAAAATCGTTAAGATTAGATCTGTCGATACTAAAATTAGCAATTGAGAGCTAACATTTTTCACTTTAGGCTTATATCAATACCGAAGAAGTGCTATTGCTTCTATCTTCGGGGTTGGATAAATTCATAATAAGTTCCTTTGGATCTTCTAATACCTCGTTAAAACCAAATTGAAATGACAAGGGTGTATAGGTGCTAAAATTCTGATTGTCTAATTGCAATTTCAGGATGGCTGAACAGAAGGAGCTGCTCCCACAGCCAAACAGTCAGCGGAATAGCTTGAGAAGAAAATTCACAAACTAAAACAATCTGGATCATCCATGAACACTTGTATTCTCAATACAATAGGTGCTATGATCTGAAAACAGATTATAAGCTTAAAAGATTGATTATATCAAATAGAAAATACATAGCTAGAAACAAAACCAAGTAGTAAAAACTGAAGACCATCACATTTGAGAGGAGAATTCACAAAATAGAAAGATGTTGATTATCAATGCAAAAATCTACTTGTATTCTCAGTGCTTGGTTAAAATATTAAGACTAAACCTAACACTGTCCAAAGTACCTCTTTCTATCCTCCTAGTTTTAGATTTAGTCTAATCCTTTTGTTAACTCTTTTGGTAGTATCAAAAATCCATACGATCCCTTTCAAGATTTTCCAAGATTCCAGCTACTCATTCACAACAAAACAGGAAGCGTTCGTAGTAAAGTAAAAACTGAAAACGAATGGTAAGTAACTTGATTTTTTAATAGCTTACCGTTATACTTGGAAGCACCAAGACATCGCGCAAGGGTTACAGGATACTGATGGAATTGATGTAGCAGGTCTTTATGTTGGCGTTCTATAATTCCTTCTTCCCATATACTGAAGGTAAGAGTTTGTTGGCTATTAAAATAGTAGAATTTATTCCTGTGTTTATTGTTTAAAAGTGGAAATGAAATAGAATGATTAATAAATTTAACCTAAATGAATGTACTCACCATATATCCATCACGATGAATTCTTGTATTCTCTTTTCTACACTTGGAACAGAACAGTTGACAATAATTGCAAGTATGTTTGTTGATAGTTGTGTTTGAAAAGTTAAAATCGACGGTTGAATGAAATGATTAAAATAAGGTAACGAACATACCGAAATTGTTTATACGCATCACTCATTGTTGGCCCAAGGACGTGATCTTTAATATCCTAAAAAGATGTAAGCTTTTTAGGCAGGCAGTGGCAGTGTATCTACGTCATCTTTTTCAATTAAATCAACGATATTCCTCCTATCAAGAACCCAGTTAAAGGCATGCACTGGTTTTTCATGCATGCAGTAGGTATGATAAAGCTTCATAAGCGGGAATGTCATCACCATAAATGATAAGCTTTACTCCATCTTCTTGCAAGGAAGAAGTAGAAAGACATTGTTACTGTATATGGAGGTGGTGTAGCAGGTGGATGTCAGGAGATTTAAGTTTGTCAAAAGGAGGAAACTAAACAACACGTTGGTATAGTCTAAATATCTTTAATTCAAAATTATAAGATTCAAAAGTCTTTTTCACTCCTTAAACTCCACACCAAAATCAAAAGCAGATAAACAAATTAAAACGAAATATCCAAATAAATAACAAAGAGAATATGAACTTCCCAATTTCCAATATAAACCTTCAACATAGAAAGTGCACTTGTCTGATAGAAACCTGACTTTATGTCCTTTGTCACAGATTTGAGATACACTAAGAAGACTGTATTTTAATCCTGCAACATAGTAGACATCTTCAGTAGCCTTCTCAAAATACTTGCCAATCTTTCATATGACCATGATATAACCTTTCTGACCACCACCAAAAGAGAAACTGCCTCTTTCATATTCATTTTCTGTTAGAAAGTTTTTACTCCTTCTAATCATGTGCTTTGAACATCTACTATTCATATACTAGCATTGACTGCCTTCTCCTGACTTTTCCTGCAAGTGATTAAAAGTTAGTTTTAGGAATCCATTTTAATTTGAGCTCCCAATAAGCAGATAGAGGCCTAATTACAAACTTCTTGGTCTAGTTGGGCAGAGGTCTGATCCTCAATTTAGGTTTAAGAGCTGGTTGAAACGCCCCAAAAAGGTCCAAAAATGTGTCTCGAAAGTGTTCATAATTGTAATTTTTATATATCTCAAAATTCGTGCGTGATATCAAAAATCCAGCTTCATATTTGTGATCTGGGGGGAAATTAAGTGGGAAATAGGTATAAACTTAATTTTAGAGCAACCGTAGTAAAATTTTATTTTCCAAAATTTTTGAGAAAAATAGTAAGATTCTGCGACCTTGGCACAACGCGGCCAAGGCATGGACCTGAGTATTTTGTTTCTAGTTTTTTCTGTTTCGATCCAAGGCCTTAGGGTCATGACTTCCTATGAGTAAAAATACCTATACTTAGTCATTTTTCAACCCCATATCGTTCAAGACATTCCCCAAAATCCTCTCTAACACTTAGCCAAATATTTCACCCAAATTCAAGTGTTCCAAACTCATCTCCGAATCTCAAGAAATTTATTCAAGCTTCAAGTTCTCATTTAAATCTTCATCAAGAAAATTCCCAAATTTGAGGTATGTGGATTTCAACCATTGGATCCTTTCAACCATGGTACCCAACCTTTCTTTTTATGTAAATTGGATGTTTTCAAGTTGAATTATCTATGGGCATCTCTTATTATGAATTTGATTATAAATTATGTTGGAGTTTCCTAAAATGTTCACTGTTTAAGTATGTTTTGACTATGAATCTTTGATCCATTATGAGATTTGATGAGGGGTTTTAATGTATCTTGCATGAGCGTGTTGCCAAGTATTGGTGGGTTGATTTACATTAAGTTTTCTTACATGATTTCACTCTTGAATTTCATGATTTTAAACAAGCATTATACACCCACCAAGTGTTTGATAAAATGTCCGGTTAGGGATTCTTGAGTTATTGATGATTTATTGTATGGCTTACAGATCAATTGACTTTATGATGATTAAGGAAATGTATATGGGTATTAAATTCATGTAAAGTACTTATAGCATTGCAAGTGAATTGTAAGGCTCCTATGTTTGTTGTATTCTTGGGAAAAATGAGAAGTTCCTTCTTGATACTTAAATGTGATGGTTTGGTAAACTATTTTCATGACTCCTACCGAAAAGATTATACCATAAGGTATGGATATTCTATAAGATCTATCGAAAAGGCTATGTCATAAGGTAGAATGACTCATGGCTCCTACCAAAAAGATTATATTGTAAGGTAAGGACATCTTATAATACCTACCGAAAAGGTCATGCCGTAAGGTACAATTCAAGGTTTTTACAGAAAAGATTATATCATAAGATAGAATAATTTATAGCTCCTACCTAAAAGATTATATTGTAAAGTAGGGGACGTCTTATGCTACCTATCAAAAAGATTATGTCATAAGGTAAAGGTATTGGTAACACTCTCCAAAATGGTTATACCGTAAGGCGAGTGAGTGACTATGTGGCCCATCTCAAGCATGTTTGTGTAATGTTCAAGCATACATATATTCCACATTGATTTACATTCCTTGATTATGACTAAGCATGTTTTATTTCAAGCATTGATCATGTATGTCATATTGATAATACACTATCTCTTGCTTATGCTTATGCATTTTTATTATGTTACTTATCACTTGTTGCATTGCATCCTACATACTTAGTACATTCAAATATACTAACGTATACTCTTTGCCTACATGATGTTACCATGTAGGAATCGGAGCCCCTCACAATCATCCTCCACGTGGTTAGTTTTGGACATCTTGAAGATAAGCTTTGGTGAGTCCTCAAGTTCGGAGACACTAGCTATGCTACTCTTGCTTATGTTATTTTTTTATGTTGAACTCTTGATACTATGAGGATGTTCCCGAAAAATATCTTGCCCCCCACCCGTTCTATGTATAGAGGTGTTGTTGGACAAGTAATATAATTATGCTTGAGCTTTGACTCTTCTATGATTTATACTATTACAGACTTCCCTTAGTCTCTTTATCCTTATTTATACTTCTCTTGATGTTGTTTAGCTTCCGCGACCAAGGATGTGAGATTGATATGATAAGAGGCTTATTTGAGTCCCTTTGGGTTCCAATTCGCCATGTCACGTCTAGGACCTATGCTTGGATCGTAACACTAGTCCTTCCTTCACCTTTTTCTTTTTTGAGTACACAGACTTTCGTTTATTCAGAGTTCTCTTAAGAACTTCATAGCTGTCCTTAAGATGATCATTTCTTCCACAATGTAAACACAAAAGATTGTCAGCAACAGAAATATATTTGCTAGTGGGGATTATAAGGAGGGTCAATCTTGTTTACATAGCCTAGTCTTTTTTTTCTTTTAACCCCAGTTGCTGGACATGTCTCCCAGAAGTTTGAAAGATGCAGTCCACTTTATAGATTTGATCAAATCTTCTTTAACTTTCATTAGGTCCCTTTTCATCACATTGTTTCTTTCTAAAGCTAAATTAAACTTCAATTTAGCCTTCTTTAGATTTTTCTCTAATACTTGTTCATTTTCAGTTATTTTTCTTTTTAGTTTAGCATCATACTAATCATCAGATTTCATCATTTTCAATGGTCCATTCTTTTCAGTCTTAAGAGTCGTCGTTTTAACTTCAAGATCAAACACTTGGGTAATTAAAATAATTTTTTTATTATGAGATATATCTACACTATTATTCAACAGGTCCTTCTCAGTGGTCAGTTCATAGATGGAGTCAATGAGTACACAAGCTAATTTTTTCAACTTTCTAGTAGAGTAAAGATCTAAGTTATCTTTTTAGGTCTAGCAACATTACCTCTTCATCATCATCTTCTTCATCATCTGGTTAAGCCATAAAGGTAAACAGTCCATCATAGATTTCATCATCATCCTTCACTGCAAGCATAGATGAATCCTCAAGTTGTTCATCATCTTCAAATCCACTAGAAGAATTTCCCAGACTCCCAGTGCCTTTATCATAATTCTGTCACCAACAGTCTTTTTCTTGTACTTGTCAAGAACCTCTTCCTTCCTTCTATCTTTGCCATATCTTAGTCCATCCTTAAGATCACCTTTTTCATGAGGGCACTTTATGATAAAGTTTTCTGGCTTACCACAATCATGACATAGGTTAGAATTTCCATAAGGCCTATCAACATTTTCTTTCTTTGTCAAATCATGACTTTTTCTGACAAATTTCTTAAATCTCTTGGTGAGATATGCCATATCTACATCATCAATCTCCTTATCACTTTGAATAGTTTTTAGTGCGAAAGTTTTGTCTTTATTCCATTTTCTTTTGGCTGTATCATGTTTCTTGTTCAACTCATGACTATAAAGTATGTCAATGAGATCATCCATCTTCAGAGTTTTCAAGTCCTTTGACTTAGTAATGGCATCAAATTTGCTCTCCCATGACTTGGAAAGCACTCTCAGAATCTTTCAAACTTGTTTTCTTTGACTAATAGGTTCTCCGAAACACTTGAACTAATTGGTTATTGCTGAGAATTTGGTCTTCATATCTTGTATGGTTTCTCCTTCGTGTATGATAAAGTCCTCATACGGAGATGTTAGCATATCCATATTGGACTCTATCACTTGTTCAGTTCCTTCATGAGCATTCTTCAGACAGTCCTAAATCTCTTTAGCTGATTCACAAGCTGAGATCTGGTTGTACTCCTCGGTTTCTATTTCACACACAATCAATTTTATTGCTTTGTAATTTTTCTCTATTTTTTTTCTGCCAGAGTCAATGTATTGTTGCCTAGTCTTTAGAACAGACTTGGTAGCACCACCTTCTTTTACTTCAGTTATTGGAACATATGGTCCATCTAGAACAATGTCCCATAGTTCACTGTCTTTAGCCATCAAAAAGTCGTGCATATGGGCTTTCCACCAATTCTAGTACTTGCCATTGAATCTTAGTGGTCTTGTGGGTGATTGTCCTTCTTCCAAGTTAAGTGGTGCAATCATATTCACAGTAAATCTCAAGGTGTGAACCTGGTAGAGATCCCAACTCTGATATCACTTGTTAAGTTAACGTGCTCCTAGTCTAATGAAGGAACTGATCCCTCAAAATACAGTAAGCTAAAACTTGAAGAAAGTAAATGACAGAAGATAAAATGCACAAGAATTTTATGCGGAAAAACTACTTGCTCAAGGGAGGAACAATCACTACCTGTCACCACAGGATTTACCCAACCAAATTCACTAAAGAGCACAAAGAAATACAACACACCCACTATTTCTCTACTTTCCCTTATAAAATAGCTTGTACCATAAGCACAAGTAAAGAGCACCCAAAAACTTATTTTAGTCTAAACCCGCAACCCTTATACAATTACACTAAACACAACCAAGCCTTTAGACTACTATACTGTCTACAAGGCATACAAAGCTCAAAACGAACAACAATCAACAATGATCACACACCTTTATAACTTAGGTGTGATCTCACACTTTAGAACACGACACAACACTATCAAACTAGAGTACTATAGAAATTTTCTATCAAGTCCCTTGTCTGGAGCAACTGCATCTTCATGCATAAGGAGCCAAGGAAAAACTTTTTGAATCTTATTAATGCTTGAAAAACTTAAATTTATTCCTTGGACAAGCTCCTTTTATGTTGTTGTGGATACACTATATGGACCACTGATCCTTTATTGCACTTCTGATAGACATCTCACCAACCATAGCAACTTTACAGGCTGTATCCCATGAACAACTTCAGCATAACAGCCCAAAGATCTACCTGGTCTTTGACTCAGTTTGTTAATCATCAAAACATAAAACACTCAATGTACTCCATGTACTTAACACAAGAAAACTTCAGTTTGTAAAACCATGACATAAAGCTGCTAATGACACAAAGGCATAACTTAGCTTTGTTTTGACAATAGCAACGAATACGAACAATTTGATTTTCCTTTTTTTTTTGAAAGAAATTAATCATCCAATTTTTTTTCAAGTTGGGTAATTCATTTTTATCTCATTACAACTCTCAGGAGAAGATATTCTAAAAGGATTTGACATGTTAAAAAAGAGAACTAAGAATTGTCATCGTTGACTAAGAAAAATAAAACTTTTTTTTTATGACAATGGAAACCAACATGTTCTGTGTGGTTAGATGCATGTTACAATTGAACCTTGCCACTGACAAGAGCCTAGTATTATTTATTTTTATATCAATCTTGGTATTTAAGTGAAGGAAAGAGGAGAGAGCTCATTATTCATCGAGTTTCAAATCGTCCACTAGAGTAAGATGACTTTTTTTTTATAGGACTAAAAAGAAAATGGCGCTTCATAAAATGGGACAGAGAGAGTAGTTAATTTATTAATAACAGTATTTTATGTGTTTTATTGATAGGATACTTTTCTCATTGTTAATATTGAATAAAAAATATTAATTTTAATGAGAATAAAAAATTTTTGATCATTACAAACACACTTATAACAATCAAATATATATGCCTTCGTTAAAAAGTAGTCGATAAAAGACTTTTTTCTTATTCTATATTTAATTAAGTTATTTAAATAAGAATATTCTGACTATCTGTACAATTGCACAGTAAAAGAAAAGATAAATTTGTCAAAAAGATGGGGCTCATGAGTTCCACACAAATTGCCCCTTTTGTTGTATATATATCCCCTCCCATTTTGCTTAAATTGAAGAGATAAGAAATAAAATACACAGATTAATATTTTCTCTGCCTTCTCTTGTTCTCTGTTAGCTTTCAGATTGTGTTTCGCCCTAAATTTATTCTAGTTAATTCTAAATCTATTTTATAATACGTTAGCAGCATGAAGTTTTGCCCATTTAAAGCTATTTTAAATAGGTAACAAAGGAGGTAAGAATTTTATTTTATTAAATATTTAATATTTCAAAAGTTGAATTTATTGTTCTTAATATTTCTGGGATAAATTATTTATCATGGACACTAGATGCTGAAATATATTTAAAATCAATGGGTCTGGATGACATCATTAAAGATGGCAATAAAACATCTAGACAAACCATGCCAAAGCTTTGATATTTCTCTGCCACCATCTTGAAAAGAGGTTAAAATTACAATATCTTATAATAAAAAATCCCCTAAAATTGTGAAAGAATCTTAAAGAATGATACGACCACCTAAAGTTGGTGGTCCTTCCACAAATACGTTACAAATATAGAAGAATCTAAAAAGGAAATATTCGACCACTTGAAGTTGGTCGTCCTTCCACAAGCACGTCATAATGGGTTAAATCTAATATGAAAATATAACTCAATATAATTCAGCAATGTTCAAAATTATATCACAGATGAATTTATGCGAAGAAGAAGTCATGGATACAAGTTATAATTACCTTAAAAAATTTTCAAATATTGATGAAAATATGGACATTAATAAGCATGGTAATGTTTAAAATAATTTTCTTTATTGGTGCATGTATTTATATTTTTTGTTACCCATGAAGATAAATGAAATCATAGTATTTATATTTGATTATGCAAAACTATTAATTAATATTTATATAAATACTTTGTTACTTTTAAAATCAATCAACGTTTATGCATTATAAGAAAAAGATCAATTTATAGATCATAATGTTTCACTTTCCTATGATAGAACTTTGTGTATCCAGTTAATATTCTTTTATTAAATTGCTACTTCCCTATAGTGAGGAATAACTAGTACTTTCAAATACATTATTTAATAATTATGTTATCGTCGCCTACTGCATCCTGCTTGATCTATGCACATTTAAAGGTTATAGATTACTATAATTCACTAGCTACTCCGACGATTAGACATTTATAATAAAAATACAATCACTGCCAAAAATGAGTAGTCAAACGATGTTATAACCCACTAATAACGTAGAACTACTTTGATTAATTATAATTAACGAGCCAACTTCTCTGAGATTGCTTATATTAATTAATTTTCTCTTTAAAAGGAATGGATATGCCTCAAATTTTATTTGGATCAATAATCAACTGCGAAAATATTTGTATAATTGATAGTGAACAACTCACGCTACGCAATTTTTAAAGGCAAGAAATACTTTTCTACTTTACTTAGAAGAAAGGCAAATGTTTCTACAATATTTGATAATGCAAAATAATTAAAGGCTCCGAAAGAGCTACTATATTTCTGCCTAAGGGGACAAAAAACTATTATAGAAAATTCATTGTTTTCTTCTAAATCCCAGAGGAATCTGCTAAGTTTTAAAGATATCCGTAGAAATGGATATCATGTTGAGACACTAAATGAAATAAATATTAAGTACCTTGGTATAACCAAGAGTGTCTCAGGACAAAAATATATTTTGAAAAAATTGCTGACTTTATGGTCTGGCCTATAATATGCAGAAATTTATGCCAGTAAAACACATTTGATCGTAAACCAGAAGTTTACTGATCCAAAAATTTTTGTGCTATGGCATGACCGAGTAGATCATCCTGGATCAATAATGATGAGATGAATTATTGAAAATTTCACTGGTCATCCGCTAAAGAACCTGAAGAGTCTTGCGAATGACAAATTTTCATGTGTTGCTTGCTATTAAGGCAAATTAATTGTCAGATCATCGACCCTGAAGGTCAACATCGAATCCTTGAGATTTTTGGAAAGTATACATGGTGACATATATGGACCTATTCACCCACATAGTGAAGTGTTTAGATATTTATGGTCCTAATAGATGCAACATCAAGATGGTCTCATATGTGTGCCTTTTATCATCCCGCAATCTGGCTTATGTGAGGCTATTGGCACAAATAATAAGATTAAGGGCGCAATTTCTAATAAATTTATTCGTCTAGATAATTCTGGTGAATTTACATCCCAAACTTTTGATGATTGCTGCATATCAATTGGGATAAAAATTGAACATCCGATAGCTCAACGACACTTGCAAGTCTCAGACCGATCAGTTATAGTAAATATTCTCCGTCACAATTAGTATTTAGTCATGAGTCAAATATAGCCCATTCACAAATTTTTTATTGTGTGGTATACATGTATGTAATACCACCGCAATATACTAAGATGGGTCCTCAACGAAGGTTAGGTATATATGTTGGGTTTGACTCACCCTCTATAATTTGATACCTTGAACCGTTGACAGGAGATTTATTTACTACTAGATTTGCAGATTGTTGGTTTGATGAAATAATTTTCCAGCAATTAGGAGTAGAAAAAAAGGAACCCCAAAAAGAAATTAAAGAAATTGCATAGAAAGTCTCATCACTATCTCATTTTGAACCACAAACATGCATATGTGAAAAAGAAGTCCAAAAGATCATTCATTTGTAGGCAATAGCAAATCAAATACTAGATGTATTTACTGATTTGAAATGGATAACTAAATCACATATCCCTGCAGTGAATATGCTTGTTCAGATTGATGTCCCAAAGGAACCATTTGCTAGTATCACAGCTTTTAAATCCCAAACACGCCTAAAGCATGGTAGACCATTAGGTCCAAAAGATAAAAATCTCAGAAAAAGAAGCTTAAAGAATAATAAAGATGATACTACACAAGAACCTCCTGAAGAAGGTCAAGAATTAAGAAATCCTGATATTTCTGAAGAAATCAAGGAACTCGAGACTCAAGTGAATGAAAAACTTTCTATAAGTTTTACTGGTGCTAAGATAAATTTTGATCGATCAAAAGTTACATTGGATAATATTTTTGCATATAATATTGTACTAAACCTCATGTAAGAGAGTGATGATATTGAGCCTAAATTTGTCGAAGAATGTCAATGTAGAGATGATTGTTCAAAATAGAAAAAAGCAATTCAATCTAAGTTGAATTCACTCTCTAAACGTGAGGTATTTGGACCTATAGTCCAAACACCTGATGGTGTAAAACAGTTGGCTATAAATGGGTTTTTGTGCGAAAGTGAAATGAGAGAAATAAAATTGTAAGATATAAAATATGCCTTGTTGCACAAGGATTCTCTCAAAGACCCGGTTTCAATTATGGTGAAATATATTCACCTATTATGGATGGAATAACTTTTTGATATCTCATCAGTTTAGCTGTACATGAAAATTTTGAAATACATCTAATAAATGTAGTTATAACTTACCTATATAGTTCACTTGACGGTGAAATTTACATGAAAATCCCAAAAGGATTTAAATTGCCTGAAGCATGTAATAAGTCTTGAGAAATATTCTCAGTCAAATTGCAAAGATCATTATATGATCTGAAATAATCAGGGTGTATGTGGTATAATCGCCTTAGTAAGTACTTGATAAATGAAGGATACATAAACGGTGTCATTTGCCCATGTGTTTTTATTAAGAAATTGGGATCACTGTTTGTAATACTCATTATTTATATTGGTGATATAAATCTCATTGAAACTCCTAAAGAGGTCCAAAAGGCAATTGAATATTTAAAGAAAGAATTTGAGATGAAAGATATCAAGAAGACAAAATTTTATCTGGGTCTGCAAATTAAACACTTAGCAGATGGAATTTTTGTTCATAAATCTTCCTATACTGAGAAAATCTTAGAATAACTATATATGGACAAAGCACATCCATTAAGTACTCCAATGGTTGTTAAATCGCTTGAAGCGAATAAAGATCTTTTCCATCCTCCAGAAGAGGATGAAGAACTCCTTGGTCCTGAAGTACTATATCTTAGTGCTATTGGAGCACTTATGTATCATGCTAACTTCACTATACCTGATATACCATTTTATATTAATTTGCTAGCAAGGTATAGTTCATCCCCAACATGAAGGCATTGGAACGGTATCAAACATATTTTGTGATACCTGAAAGGTACAGTTAATATGAGTTTATTTCATACTAACAAAGACCGTGCAGATCTTGTTGGTTATGCAGATGCAGGTTATTTATTAGATCCACATAAAGTTCGATCTCAAACAGGCTATCTGTTTACATATGGAAGAACTGCTATATCATGGCGATCTACAAAGCAGTCCATTATTGCTACTTCTTCAAATCATACTGAAATAATAGCAATTCATGTAGCAAGTAAAGAATGTGTATGGTTGAGATCGATAATACATTCTATCCAAGAGAAGCGTGGACTGAAAAATAATGTCAATGTACCCGCGGTCATATTTGAAGACAATGTCGCATGTATAGCTCAGTTGAAAGGTGGCTTCATAAAAGGAGACAAAACGAAACATATTTCACCAAAATTAATTTTCACACATGATCTTCAGAAGAAAGGTGAAATTGATGTACAACAAAGTCGTTCAAGTGATAATCTTGCAGATTTATTCAAACGTCAACATTCAAGAAGTTAAGATATAAGATTGAAATGTGTCATCTCCAAAATATCAAATGAAATTTTCATCAGGGGGAGATAATACACGTTATACTCTTTTTTTCTTAGCCAAGGTTTTATTTCATTAGATTTTCCTGGCAAGGTTTTTAATGAGGTAGACAATATGTATTAAAGGTCACCTAGAACCTTCCTTTTTACATGGACAATTGAGAGAGAGTGTGTCAAAAAATGTGCAATTGAACAATAAAAGAAAAGATAAATTTATCAAAAAGATGGGGTTCGTGGGTTCCACACTACTTGCCCCTTTGTTGTATATATATCCCATCCCATTTTACTTAAAATGAAGAGATAAGAAAGAAAACACACAAATTAATATTTTCTCTGCTTTCTCTTGTTCTCTCTTAGTTTTCAAATTGTGTTTCACATTAAATTTATTCTAGTTAATTCTACATCTATTTTATAACACTGACAAGTTTTCTTACATGAATCACATTTTTGCAAGTTGCAACACAAAATTAAATAGTAAGCTGGTAAAATTTGACCAATAGTACGTGACATTGAAATAATGTCAAGAAAACTTTTTCCACATAAGAGTCAACAAGGAACAACCAAAGGAAAAAAGTTTCCTTCCTTGATATACTTAAAGAAAAATTATGTGATATAAATTAACAAGAAAAGGGCCAAAAATATTCTCCAACTAGAGGAAAAGTCTATAAATACCCTTCATCCATTTTTTGGTCTAAAAATATCCTTTCATCTATCTTTTTGCCTCACTTATACCCTTCAAACTAACAATCCTCTCTTTTTTCTTTTTCTTTCTTAAATATTTATTATAATATTTTTGTTTATGGAATAAAATAAACCCCCATCTTATTAGATTTGTTTCTATAGTTTTTTTTAAAAAATAAAATAATGTACCTCTTTAAAACCCTTATTTTCTTTAAAAGAAAAAGTTCTAGAAGTTTTTTTTTGAAAAAAAATGGAAGGAGCATTTTTAAAAAATTTTAAAAAGTTTTTTTAAATATTTTATCCAAGTTAAGCTAATATCTTTCTTCATAACTTATAAATGAACTTAAAAAAATAAACTTCTAGATCCTAGATTTCTTTGATAATTTATCAAAATCAAGATAAATGCCTCTTCAAAATCTCCAAAGTAAAAAAAAATAGTAGTTTTTTTTAGACCCCACTTGTGGGATATCACTGGGTATGTTATTGTTTATTGTAGTAGTTTTTTTTTTGGTTTGGGGTCACCAAGAAGGATTTTTTTGACTTAGATAAATTATATGAATTTTTAAAAATATTTTAAAAATAAACTAATAGTTTATTTTTATTTTAGATTTTTTTGTTTTCTTTTTGGATGATGAACCATGTATATTGTTTTGGCTTAGATATATTATGAAGAAAAATCTACAAAAGATTTCTTTTAAATATAAAGTTAATGAAATAATAAGTTTTAATTTATCCAAAGAGTATGTTTTTATTTTTGTAATGTTATAATAAAATAACAATAATTATTCAAATTCATTAAATAAAAAAAATAAAAAAAGCTAAATTGGTATTAATAAAACATTCTGATTCTTAAAAGGTTAAATTTTTTTATAAATAAAATATAAGTATGTGCATTTTTTTTAATATTTTCAAAATATGTACTAACAGTACTAGTTTATTTAAATATTTAAAAAAGTTTTTCAAATATTTTATCCAAGTTAAAACAATATCTTTCCTTATAACTTCTAAATGAACTTAGAAAAAAAATCTTCGAGATCTTTTTTAAAAAAATAAGTTGAGGATTTTAAGGAGGTACATTGTTTTGATTTAAGAACAATTATAAAAATAAATCTAATAAGGTGGGGGTTTATTTTATTTCATAAAAAATACCATAATAAATATTTAGGGTATGATGGAATAAAGCAAAATGACTCTTTAAACTGTCTGCGCTTCTTTCAATTGTGAAGTAGCAGTTAGT
>JAOTQJ010000099.1:5414584-5437384 GCA_025642045.1 Solanum sejunctum | reverse complement strand
TAAATTATTTGTAAGGCCTATTCATTCATGAATAGTTGAAAATACAGGATGAAAAGTATCTAGATGCAATTTTTTATAACCCAGATCTTATCGTAACAAGTATATGTAAGTAATAAAATTTAATATTCGGCTTTTGTCCATCATCATCACTAATTCAGACCCCAATTAGCACTCATTTCCTGAGTAGGTTAAAAAAAAAGCACTTGCTTGGATTGTACATTAATATGGTACTCACAATTTAATAATTGGAGTAAATTATTTGTAAGGCCTATTCATTCATGAATAGTTGAAAATACAGGATGAAAAGTATCTAGATGCAATTTTTTATTTACTAACAACTACTTATGCTCTTCTTCATCCGCTCTACGATATTTAAGATCATTGAAAATATAGAAGGTGTCTAGTGCTTTTTTCGTTTCTGAAGTTTCTTGCATCAAGCGTTGGATAACTGGTCATTCATCTCTGAATTTGGAGGTCTAAAAATCATCGCTAACAATGCATGTAGTACAATCAGATTATGCCATCGCCATCTATATTAATGGTTGGATAGTATGAGTTGATTCATATTTGATCCACCTTTAAAAAAATTGAATACCCAACCAATTTAAAATGAATTGATCGAGTGAATAACCATAAATTTTATCATTTTGATTCTTCTAATTCATATGTCAAATTTCAGACTGTATGAGGCTATAATTTATTTGGCAAAACTTTTCATTTTTGTTTGTCTTAAAGTATCTTTTACAGTAGGAATATTTTTCAAGAATATATAGCAATTTATGTTGGACTAATCAATTGAAAAAGCACTTTCATCAATTTTAGAGTAACAATAATTGTTTGGTCAAAACTAAAAAAAATACTTAGAAGGAAAAGTTATTTTTTCACCTTCTAAAAAGTATTTTTTGGTACTTGCCACGACCCAAGACTAGGTTCTAGACGTGACACTGCGAATGGAGAACCCAAAAGGACCCCAAACAAGCATCTTAACATATCATTACACATCATTAGTCGTGGAAGCAGTTAAATAATATAATAAGAGTAGAAATAAGGGAAAGAGGGTTAAATGGATACTTTCATAACATAAGCATCAAAATAAGAGAGTCAAGGCTCAATATATAAAATGTCCAACAATACCTCTACTACATAGATAAGAGTTGGGGCCAAGACAAGCAACCGAGCTCACCCTCACAGTCAACACATACATAAAAAAAGATAGTCTTAATGTATAGTATGAGATCATATATATTATCCCTGGAATGGAGGACTCACCAACGAGCTTGAGAGAATTTGTACTAGCCATGTGGAGGAAGATGATCAAGTGGGGCTTCGGTTCCTACATGGTGATATCATGTAGGCATAGAGTATGCGTTAGTACATTTTAATATACTAAGTATGTAGGATGCAATGCAACAAGAGATAAGTATCATAATCCAAATGCATAAACATAAGCAATGAATAGCATATAACAATATGGCATGCATGGAAGATGCTTGAAGTAAATCATGCTTACAAAGAACATAATACGTGTGCAAGAAGAGACCATCATTATAGAATTCTTAGTCCATTGAGGTACCAACCCCTCAATTGATTGGTGGATCATTTCACCCTACCACTCATAGTGATTGAGGTACAAACACCTCAATTGGTTGTCAAGGTACAAAGCCCTCGACAAGGTTGGTAGATCGTCTCACCGTACCACCCATGGTGATTGAGGTATAAACCCCTCAATTTGGTTTTCAAGGTAAAAACTCCTTGATTGGTTGGTGGATCATCTCACCCTACCACCCATGGTAATTGAGGTACAAACCCCTCAATTCGATTATCAAGGTACAAACCCCTTGACATGGTTACTTGGGCTTTAAACCCCCTGAGTAGGACATGGTCAGTTTCCAACACTATATAAGAGAATATCATATACATACATTCCTTTCATCAACATAAAGTCATTCAACTCATAAGACATGCATTGGACCTTCAATTCCTCAAGAAATCATAACCAGACATTCTATCAAACACTTGGTGGATGTTTAGAGCTAGTATAAAACCATGCAATTTAGGGATGAAATCATGCTAGAAAATCTAATGTAAAACCATCCATCAATACTTGGTAACACCCTCAAGCAATATACACCAAAACCCTTAATCAAATCCCACAATAGATCTTAGATTCATAGCTCAAAATATGCTAAAACAGTCATAATTTCATGAAACCCCAACATAGTTCATAGTCAAATTCATTGTGAGTAAAACCCATAGGTAAATTAACTTAAAATCATGTGACTTAAGTAAAAAAGGAAGCTTAGGCTTCATGGGTGAAAGAAACCCATGAATGAAACCCACATATCTTAACTTTGGAGAATTCTTGATGAAGATTGAAAATGGAGACTTGAGGCTTGACTGAAATCCGTAAGATTCGGATGAGTTTTGGGACTTGATATTTGGGGTGAAATATTTCTCTAATTGTTTGAGTGAGTATTAGGAAATCTTTTGAATGATATGAAGGTGAAATATGGCTAGGTATAGGTATTTTCATGCATGGAAACACTTAGGCCCAAGACCCAAAAGTCTTGGACCGAGATAGAAAACTGGCAGCCTAAATACACTATCGCGCGC
The DNA here is from genome assembly GCA_025642045.1 of Solanum sejunctum. Taxonomy (NCBI): domain Eukaryota; kingdom Viridiplantae; phylum Streptophyta; class Magnoliopsida; order Solanales; family Solanaceae; genus Solanum; species Solanum sejunctum. The sequence continues at coordinate 5,434,771 of JAOTQJ010000099.1, read as the reverse complement.
CTTTGGCGCGTCGTGCCAGGGGCACGGATAGCTCATTGGAATTTGTAACTTGGAAAAATGAAATTGCGATTCGCTTGCTCTAAAATCGGGGTTAGACCCGTTCCCCACTCAATTTTGCCCCCTGATCAAGAATATGAAGTCGAATTTTTGAAATAATGCACGGATTTTGAGATATATGGAAATTACAATTTCTGGCACTTTCAAGGCATATTTTTCGGCACTTTTTGGGGTCATTTCAGTACTACTCAAAATTACTTATGTATTTTGAAAATTTTGACCGCACACCTCAATTCACTAAAACAAAGCACTTTCAATTATTTTTAAAAAAATAGCTAAGGGTGAACAAGTTAAACTGTTAAATCAAACTAAATCGATAAAGCAAGTCAAATCCAAAAAAAATTGACTTGTGATTTGATTTAATTGGTTTGATGTTGAAAAAAAATCAATCATTCTTGATTTAGTTTGGTATTAAAAGTCAAGTCGAACCTAAACCAAATCAACATAATTGTATTTATATAACTTTAGTATTTTTATACATAATAAGATTAATAATTATAATCTACTTTATTAACATACTTTATGGAAATCTTAGTAGCTCAGTTGGTTGGCTACCTTGTTGATGAGAGTTTAATTCTCCACATTGTAATTCCCTCCCTGTTTCCCCTTCCCCTACTCCCAATTTTCAAAAAAAAAAATTAACATACCTTCAATTAGTTAATTGTTTTCAACGTTTAGATACATTATTTCAAATTTGGATTTGTAAAAATTTGTAAATGTTTTATATTGTATTTAGTCCGATTGCAATCTTTAATCATATAAATTTTACGTTTTGAACATTGAAATTTTAACGAAAATATTTTATACTCAAGTAAATTTTTAAGTCTTTTTGTAGATTCCTAGTAATATAGCTTTTTAGTTCTAGACTATCACATGTAAGTGAAAGCATAATTTCTCTTTTAATCACTATTGTATAACACCAACAACTACATATTTATAAGAACACCAGGGAAAAAGAAAACTTAAAAAATCAAAAGAACCAACTAAAATCAAAATCGAACAACCCAACTTTATGTTGGTTTGATCTAATCTACATATATAATTGATTTAGTTAGTTTTTAGTAAAAAACTAAAAAATCAAACCGACTTATACACAGCCCTGCTTTTAGCTATTAAGATGCTTGAACAAGAATGATATATCCAATGAAATTTCATAAGTGAAGTATGAAGAGAATAGAATGTACACAAACCTTACCACTACCTCATAGAGATAGAAATATTGTTTCTAAAAAACTCTCATCTCAAAAATCAAGCTCCATAAACAAAAGATACTAGATATGAAAAAGAAGGGAAAAGAAAGAAAAAAAGAAAAACAACTAATAATGAAAAGAAAATAATAATATGTAAATACGATAAAATAACAAATATAAGACAGATAATGACAATAACAAAATGCTTGACCAATCAGTCTATAAACATGTTATCCAGATATAGTAGAGAAGAAAAAGACAATTTCAAGATCCCATGAATAAAGCGATAAAACTTCAAACTTTGGTGTTGTACATCATACGTGGGCCTCATATAATTGAATGACTTGAATGTCTTATCACCTCTAACAGTAGACAATTTTTGTTTACATCAAAGGAAAGGCCACCCTGAATACAGTACTTTTTACAGTGCTTGTTCACATCAATCATCTGGAAATCAATTCTTTAAGATAAAATAAACAAGGGAATCCACATTGTGATCACTTCACAACATCTTGTACCAATTAACTTACTGGCCTTCATCCATGGGATCACTTCTGTTACACGTCTGAGATCTTAAATCCTTCTCATCCTGCCTTGACTCATTGGATCCTGATGCTCGGGAAACAGAATCTTCCAGGGCCTCGAGAAAAGATGGAACCGTCAACTTATCTGCAGCAATGATATATAAAACTTGACTAAGTTTAAAACTAAAACAGCTCTGAGAATTAAGCTGTGCCGGCATCATGTAGTGCATGAAATGAATTAGAAACCAAGTTCTGGATGTCACATTATATTTGGATTATAGAAGATTATTATTAGCTTGCAAAGAGAAGAATCTTCCATTAAAGAAAAGGTCAGTATCTTTTATAGACCAAATGGAAGCAAATCCATATTCAGGTTAGTGATTATAAGCATTATCTCACAAGCAAATTTGATTTAAGAGATGAAAGAAAGCACATATTAAATAATTAACCATTGAAATAAGTGTATTAGTGTTTCATTGCTTTCAGCTACCGAGATGAATGATCAAACGATGCTTGCTTACATTGACTAGGATCAATTCCAAACTGAGTCAGATCTATTTGTCCAGTTCGAAGAACCTGTAATAAGAAGAGAGTCAAATTTACAGACGCCCTGCAAGCATACCTAAAAAGGTGAATGGAAAAAAATGAGATTTTGATGACTCACATAAGTAAATGAGTCTAACTGCTGGCGGAATGGAGGACTCTGTAGCAACTCTATTAATTCATATGGTGTCCATTGGCCCTGCATACATGAGAATTTTCAAGATAACATCAGCACTGTAATCCTTGTAGTTTGAGATAATAGGGCCCAATTTTTCACCTCAGGCAAGTATGAAACTAGTTGTCCTTCTAGTGGTATATCATCAATCAGCGGTAATATGAGCTCAGGCCTCAAAATATCTCCCAATTCCAATCCTGGTACAGCATCAAGATAAGAAGTTAAGGTAAAATGGTGTATATACTACATTTTTAGTATTACATGAATGTCCAGATCTGAGCTGCAGTCAAGCAAAGAGTAGTGCTGTACTCATACTAGTTTGGCTTTAAAAGTTTTAGATGATGTTCTCCAATTGCAAGGAAAAAGAAAATGAAAAAAGAGGGAAAGGAGAACGCTCATCAGAAAAATAAAAAGGCAGCAAAGGAATCAGATTAGACATCTAGCTTTAGTGCTTGTTTGGATTGGCTTATTTTAGGTGCTTTTAAGTCAAAATAATTTTTAAAGTGTTTGGGTAAAACTAAAAGTGTTTATAAGCACTTATTTTTAAGCCAAAAGAACAAAAATAAGTCCAAAGTCGTAAGTTAGGATTCCTAACTTATGACTTGACTTATAAGTCATAAGTCAAAAGCTAATCCAAACAGGCACTTAGTCCATGTATACCAAAAATAACTGCTAAATATTCTTTATTCTAATTTTAATCAACATTCCGCCAACAGTTCAACTGCATCAAAATCCTTTTAACTACAAACAGTTTACTATGGCTTGCTGGCCAAGCATAAAAAGGCTACCAACAAAAGAGTATGAGTTGATCAAATGCTCTACCTGCATCAGGATCTACAGCTTCATCTGAACATAAGAAATAACATTATGTCCACGTGAAGATTACATGATAAAGATTGTTAAACTAAGAAAGATTGAAGGGAAGTAGTCAACTGAACCTGTGGACCCTATGTTACTCAATATTCTTTGAAGATCAGACAACTTTACTGGGCCTGAAGATGTTACATCGCTACTTGCTTCAGTATTCATGCTTGCACTCACCAAATTTCCCGCCCTGAAAGAGGTCAGCCAGACATTTTAAATGATGACTGCCAGCCTCAAGCAACTTCATAGCAATGACGATAGTTGTGTGCTACTACTTCAAAGGAACGCAAGGAAGGAAAAGAAATTATTCAACTATGTCTCAGGACGAAGTTCATAATTGCAGCAGCATGGTTAGTGAGGAATAATAGCCGTCCTACAGCCGCCCGAAAAGGAACTGCAGTGATCTTGAATGGCACCCTGTAGATCCCCTTGTCGGAAATCGCCGGTTGGGTTGGTCCGGGGAAGGGAGAGGAGCTAGCTTTAGGGGCGGAATCGAAGCGGAGCGTAGACGAGCGAGCCCAAACTATGTGATTGAATAAATCCTCCCGCGGGTCAAGGGCTCCTTCTCCTTTGCCAACTCAGGCAGGATGAGGGTTGAGGAGATATGATTTAGTAAAAGGAAGAATCGTGGCAATCACTGAACGGGAACTACTACTTTAGTTTAGAGTTTTGCATCCAACGACCATAAAACTATTCAGTTATCAAAGAAAAAGGGTTCGCCCCTGGGAATCCATGACACACTGTCCCCAACGGGCTAGGGAACTCGACTTTCCGCAACCTAACTTGGTTCTAATTGAGGCTTAGTAGAGGTGGCAAATGGGTGGATTGGATTGGATTGGATTTGGATGAATTGAATATAGATTGAGCCAAAATGGATTGGATCACAATCCATCCATAAAAAATATGGGTAAATATGGATTTGGTCAAATATGGATTGGATAAGAATGGTTCCAACCTACTTTATATTCTTGAAGTAAAAAAAGATTAAATGAAAGCTAGATTGTTAATGTTCAATCCCAATCACCCCAACCCTACTCTCAAATAATTATTTTTGAAAAAAATTATTTTTTCAATAAAAGTTCGGTTATTCGGCGTATCAAAGTTTTGAGACCCCTACGGCGAATCGAAGAACTGAACTTTTGAAAAAAGAACACCTACACCAAATCGAAAAATCGAATTAATTTGGTTTGATTCAATTTTTCGATTTTCCGATATTTATGCGCCACCCCAGTAAGAAATTTTTTTAAAAAAAAGTTAATTTTTTTTGCCCCCTCCCCCCACCAACACCGAACGGAAAAATCGGATTAGTTTGGTTTGGTTCGGTTCGATTTTTCGGTACTTATGCTCCCCCCTCTCCAATAAAAAATAAAAAACAAAAATTTTTTTTGCCCCCCACCCCGACACCGAACTAAAAACCGAATTAGTTTGGTTCAATTTTTTGATTTTCCGGAATTTATGCCGCCCCAATAAAAAAAAAGTTAATTTTTTTTGGCCCCCTCCTGACACCGAACCGAATTAGTTTGGTTTAGTTCGATTTTTCAATTTTCCGCCGTTTATACCCCCACCCCAATAAAAAAATTTTTAAAAAAGTTAATTTTTTTATCCCCCACCGTGACACCGAACCGAAAAACCGAATTAGTTTGGTTTGGTTCGATTTTTGATTTTTCGATATTTGTGTCCGCCCCAATAAAAAAAATTTTGGCCCACCCACACCGAACTGAAAAATCGAATTAGTTTGGTTTGGTTCGATTTTTGATATTTATGCTCGTCCCAATAAAAAATTTAAAAAAAATTGTTTCCCCCGCCGCCCCACCCCCCTCGACACTGAACTGAAAAACCAAATTAGTTTGGTTTGATTCGATTTTTAAATTTTTCGATACTTATGCCCACCCCAATAAAAAATAAGAAAATCGTTAATTCCCCCCCTCCCCCCTCCCCAGTCCAAATTTTTTTAACAAACAAAAAAATAAATTGTGCACAAAAAATTTTTTTATTATGAGTTGGGGGATCTATGGGTCTATAACGGCACCCATATTTTATCCATTTTGACCATATTTGTATGAACACTTAAATAGATCAACCCATATTTATCTATTTAGAAAATATGAGTGATCCATTAAAATAAATATGGGTAAAATGGGTTCTTTTACCTTATATGAATTGAAATTGTTACCCCTAAGGCTTAGTAGTTGTTGTAATCAACTATGACTCAATGTCGAGTCGCTTATGTTCTTCAATAAAAGTAAAGTGAGGTAAACCCATTGGCACAAGTTCTCAAGAATCTTTGTTAGCATGTAAATCTCCCCCATTTTTGTAACGAGGTGCAACACAAAAAAACAGATCTTATACTTCTTACTATACTAGTATTACCTTGATGAAATATCTTCTTCTACCATATCTTCAGAATTTGGTAATGGAGCTGAAACTTCAGGCTCGTCTTCACCAGGAAACTCTATTCAAACAAGTAAAAATTTACCAAGATTCAAACAGGTATCCTAAAAATCTTCCCCTCTGAGAATTAATAGAAGTTATATACATGAAATGCCCATTAACATCATCTAAATGTAGTAACTAGAACAACATATTGAAGTGCATTTCCCAAATTAGAATTCCATTTTCAGTTTCTTTATGTTGTTACAACCAGTCAACTACAACCAAACTAGCCCCTTAAATTTCTTAAAGGTAAATAATTCATGCCCGACACGGAACTGCATAGAAAATCAATAAATCAAAGATGTCAAGAACAAACATGACATTTGATTTGATGAATAATTTTATGAAATGAAATCAATCTAAGAATTCAAAAAAGCAACATGAAACACATTAAAAAGGATGAAGAAGAGCTTGTCACATTGCAAGTCTATGACGCAGAAGCCTCAAACTATATCAGAAAAGGGGTCATTTAGATTTGCAAGCAACAATTAGGCAGAAGAGAAAAGAATTTTAGACAGATATAAAAGAATATGCTGGCCTTGACAACTTGAAAACCCTTAATATTTGGTGAGAGTCCATGTAATTCTAAACTAGGCTGGTAGAGGAGGTTGTTCTTTTAACAAATTAACTGTCAGGTTATTAAATTTCAGAAAGGAGATAAAGCAAATTAAAAGTGAGGACAAAAGAAAACCAAACTGAAAGAATTAAAGCCCACAAAAGACGGGCAGTAGAATAAACTTGATTACCCAGTGGTTGATTCAGGTAGAAGTTGACTGAACTACATAACTGTGCATCATTGTCAGCTGCTGGCTCCTGGCAAGAAATGAAAGGAAAATTATGACAAACTCAAAGCATGATCATAATTTAAAAGCATAAAGCAATATCTATGGCAACAGATATGACACATAAAGTAATATCAATGGAAACAGATATGACCTGCATCCAAAAGAAAAGCCTTCTATCATTGGTACAGAACTTCAAAATATAAACCCTTCCAGATGATTGATTGACCTAAAGAGTATCAGAAAACAATGAATTAGCATCAGATATTAATTGAAATGACAACTTCTAAACGGCAAATTTAAGGATTTTTTTTCTAAATAGGAGGAAGTTGGCACCCTTTGTAAGTGAAAAATGAATATTTAGATTGACAATCATGTTTTAGAGTCAGTCATTGGTCACTAGATACTATTGATTCTGCATGTTGTGAACATCATCTCAATCATCACAGAATTTTCTTTGTTGCAATTGAATAGTTTTTCAGCGATCGAAGTAACAGCAACAGGGAATAGAAATACCTTCTCAAAAACTGCCTCCTCTGGGAAAACAATCTGATCCTATTATCAACCTTTGTCAAGAAACAACTTTCAGATTTTCATTTTAATACTGTGGATGGTGCGATATCCAGAGTAACAGCAATGATAAATAACATAAAAGTGAAGCAATATCAAAGAAAAACTTCAGTAATATTTGACAGGAACAAGGATACATCTTCAACAATGTTGAGACTACGGTCAAGCCACTGAAAATGGAGTAGTCCCTCTTCACCCTAAGATAACAAAATGACATCTTAATTTCACATATTGATATTTAAACAATCTCCGAGTAACATGTTGTAAGATCACCACGATATAAACTAAACAAGGTCAAACTTAGGTGAGCAAGAAAAATGGTTAACCAAATCAAATATGATTTCTTTTCTCATACCCTGCCTATACGGACAAGTCCTTTCCGTGAATCAGGGATAACCTTTTTTCCCTCCATGAGCATTTTACCAGCACGAAATTCCATCAAAATTTCCTGAAAAAATATTACCAATATGTCATTTATATCACACATTGAGAAACAATCAAATGTCAAAAGAACAGCAAAATTTTTGTCATTTCATGGGATAGGATACATGAATACTATGGGTGTTTCTGCTAATTTTGATTTCTTTATGAATGGGGAAAATGATTGAATAATGATATAGGAAGAAATAGCAAAACAATACTTCTCTTTGACAACTAACAATTTTCTTATGGAGAAAAGCAGAAAGTGCATATATAAGAGAGTAAATTATGCTATAAAAGAAAGAAGAAGAAAAGCAGAGCACTTTGTGACCGTCATCGAATCTGTGCAAACAAATTGGATGACCTATGTACTCCAAGATAAACAAAAGGTAGTTGCATATTTTCCATCAGATTAGTGGCATCATTAACTTTTTTGAATACCTTCCTATTCATATCCTCACACGTGCGGATGTATCATCTCACGCTTTGTCCCTCTCCTCTCTTCCACCACTCCAACTGGTTGTAAGCTCCTTAGTGAATCAAGGAATGATCAAGCTAACTTATTCTACTATGTGATGCTACAAGTAATGTACCAGAAGGACCCCATATTAGTTATAACGACCCAAACGTTATTTAGATGGGTCAAAAACTTTGCAATTTAAATTTATCGCGAACAAGTTTCAGCCTTCCATAGCGGGATCGCCATGGGGGGATGGGACCGGTCACAGCGGGATCGACTGGTCAAAATTAAAAGACGCGAATTCTTCTTTCCTCCCTTCTCTAGATGCCCTAAATAGACTGCTCAAAAAGCTGCTCTAGCCTTAACAAGGAGGGAGAGAAGGGGTTGCAGTGCAAGAAAGATACAACCAACGGATTTCAAGCCTGCCTCCATTGATTGCAGCCTGAAAGACATGATTCATGCTGGAATCATACAGCATCCACTTAGCACCAAGTAGGCTAGGTTTTCCTTCTTTAGTACTAAACCATGATGACATCGCATAGTATAATGTAAATTGATGGGGAAAATCATGCATACACCTTCGAGCATGAAGGATGGTTATGCGCGCAATAACAAATGTTAGAACCAGATCTACTATGTGGGTTGGGATTAGTCCATGACTGACGCTGATGGTCTAATCTTGATTATTGGCCTTAGCTAAGTTGCTCGGACTTGAACGGGGGTGTCCGATACGGGTGTTGATCTAGAGGTCGGATCCTTCATGATCTAATTCTTAAGATTTGGAGATATGGATCCATATATGGATACGGGTGCAGGGATTTGCCTAAAAATAATTGAAATGTCTAAAAATAGAGTGATAAAACCTAGATAATGAGATATTACGTGGAGAACTTAAGGAGAATCTTAGAAGGAGAATAAAGGAAAAAGAGTGACAGGAATTCCTATATAAAAAGTATTCCATTTTCTTCAATATCACCCTTGTTTTTGTATTGATTACAAAAATCATTAAATTGTCCAAACTCTCCCCATTGATTTTGGTCAAAGTATCTGAAACCGGTTGAATAAATCGGAAAGGAATCCCACACCCACACCCATGTCATGTCAACACAGGTATGGCACCAAAGTGAAGAGTCCAAGCAACTTGGGGCCTTAGTACATTGTACTGGGATGATTGATGAACCTCATAAAAATTGTTGGGTAAGTTAGATATCGTGAGACTTGTAGTAAATATGAGGGTTCAGTGTTTGATTATTGACTCTATATGTGTAGTGTATTCATGTTGGCTATTCTACATGAATTACTTGAGAATGTCTATTCATGAAATAATAGGGCAAATATAAATTGTCTTCATGTTGATAATATCCTACAATGAACTTGTTGATTCAATTGGGGTTCAAGTGTGGTGGTTGCATTGTAGGTAATGATTTAATCCCATATGTGTAATATATGTTTTGTTAGAATAGGAATAGGAACAAGAATAACATACAATCCTACTTAGAATAGGATTAGAAATAGGAATAGTATATAGAATCCTACTCGGAAAAAAATTGTATTATAGTATCCTAGTTGGAAAAGGAGTCTAACAAAGTATTTATAAATAGGGTCTCAATGTAATAATGTAGAGACAACAATTCAATAATATTTTTCTCCAATATTTCTCACATGATATTACAGCATCCACGGTCTTGGTAGAAAATCAAAGAGCTTCTGTTGCCGGCGAACGGTTATGACCCATGTATGTTGCACGTCTGGCCAAGATATTTGGGTCACCGTGTATCTTTTTGGTGACTTTTTCTCATCTATAATTTGTGTAGCACCGTGCATCTTTCCGATGACTACTTTCTCATATTCAATTTATGTAGTACCGTGCCATCCTTTCAATGACTACTTTTTCATATTTAATTTATGTAGCACTGTGCCATCTTTCGGTGACTATTTTCTTAGATCTGATTTGCATAAGGTCGTGTCATCATTCCAACCTTATCGATAAACTTCTTTCTTTGTGGGGTTATATCATCATTCCGACCTTTACCCATATAATTTTGTTTCTCAGTAGGGTTGTGTCATCATTCTGACCCTACCCATATAATTTTATTTCTCAATTTATGACCACTTTTAGCCATCAAATCTAATAATTCAACGCATGAGCAAGTTCCAACCTGTTTCAAAGTGACTTGTAGTCAGCCAGGGAGTGAGGAAAGCCGCTTTCACTTGGAGCAATTTCGAGATGATCCACATATTTTATATCCGATTTCGAGTACTTTCTGTTTTAGATTTACTTTTGTCAAAAACAAATGTTGGACATTAAGAATGTTCTTCTCCATGGTGATCAAGGGAGAAGTCTATATGGAGCAACCACCTAGTTTTATTGCTTAGGGGGAGTTTGGTAGCCTTGTGTAGATTGTGTAAGTTGCTCTATGGTATGAAATAGTCTTCTGAGCTTGGTTTGGGAATTTCAACACTGCAATTCAGGAATTTATTACTCTATGTTTTATCAACATTATGCATCAAAGTCAATCTTTCATGAGACGACCAAGCACATTGAGATTGACTGGCATTAATTATCGATTGTCATATTAATTATGTTTGTAACAAGCTAGGTACATATGACTTGTCTACACCAGCTTGAGGGGGGAGTGTTAGAATAGGAAAAGGAACAAGAATAATATCTATAATCCTACTTAGAATAGGATTAGGAATAAGAATAGTATATAGGATTCTACTTGGAAAAGGATTGTATTATAGTATTCTAGTTGGAAAAGGAGTCTCATATAGTATCTATAAATAAGGTCTCAATGTAATAATATAGAGACAACAATTCAATAATATTTTTCTCCAATATTTCTCACATGTTTGTTAACTACTTTGTAGTATCTTCTGTATGCATGTGAATAGGGAATAATGATATGAACCCAATAAATGATTCTCAAGATCAAATTGCATATAATGAACTTATTACATAAACTTGGCACATTGTGAATTATTTATTAAGGTTATGATTGCGAGTATGTTTGTTGATTGGGTGTTACGCTCCGACACATTATTTGATCCAATGTCACGCTCCGACACATTATTAAATTGGGTGTCACGTTCTGAAACACAACTTTTTGGGAGTACGTTCCATAAGAGAACCATTATTGACTGTTGTCGGTGCATAATCATGATTATATGTGTGTTGGTAAAGAAATTGACATCATTGTAATTGATCATGCTCATCTTATGTAATAATTGGCACGAAAGAACCAGAAGTTGATGTGTTACTAAATTCTATATTATAGTGGTGTTACTCATGTTATCATATTTGGGATGAATTGTGTATTGTATGTCTTGCTACATTATGGCTATTTGTTATATTTTATATAATCAGGTATGATTTTATGTATGATCAAGTAGAGAGTAGTTGATAGGTTGTTAAGCAATGAATTGGTACTTAAGAGTCAAATTATGTTTTGGTACTATTATTATGTGTGTTAAGGGAAGAATCCTAAGTTTCTATCTCCGTATAGGCCGCCCTAGCAAGATGAATCCACTGTGGCGAGGCCACCATGGCGAGACAGTACGAGTAGAGGGGGAGAAATCTCAAACTGTCTTAATGTAGCAATCTTGAAAGTAAGTTGCTAAACATTCTAGGCCAAGCATAGTTGAGAACAGTTAAATAAAAGTGGTAACTTGATTAGACAGAGTGAGCAGTTGTAGGTCTAAAATCCCTATTATTCTGAGGAATAGAACGGTTAGGATTAGCTGGGTATTAGAGTTAGCACAGAGTAATTATAAAATTGATATCAGGTCATGTAACAGGGGTGGTTAAAGTAAACGGAAGGCGAAAAGTATGCGGATAAAAGATATTGGATGTTGTATTTTCTTATTGCATGTTTCCTCTTAATATTTATTTTATATTATGTGGTAGGTTTTCGGTTGACTGATGATACCTACCAATACATGTCGTCGTTTGTATTGATACAACTCCTACTATACCTTTTGGGTATAGTCTAGTTGCAAGGTCAGTGAAATTTCTCAGACAAAGGAAATTTTTGATAGCTTCTACTCTTCCTTCTTTATGGTGGAAGTTGTGTCATTATCTTAGTTCACGTTGTATTCTTAGAAGCTCTTATATCTGTTTAGACTTCAATTGTTTGGGGTATTAGACATCTTTTTAGAAATTTAAATCGGATTTTTAACCTTGTACAAGGTAAATTTAAAGATCTTTTTACTGATATCTTTTATTTCTTTCATCTTCCACATGATTTAATTAGTTGAAAATTAAGGGTCCTCTTATATAGGTGTTAGAATAGGTGCCCGCAGAGCCTGGTGAGTTGGGTCATGACATCAGCACAAAAGCACCACTTTATGGAGGACCTTCCTCTTACATTTTTCTATTGTTTAAAAATAACAATCTATACAAAAAATGCTAAGTTAAGAACACAAAATAGACACAGTCACTCCATGAGGAAGTCCACAATTTCCTCTTCAAAGGCATATTAAACAAGGATTTTACCAAAAACCTGTCCCATGTACGCCAAGCCCCTCCAGTTTACTAGATATCCCCTCAACACCATAATGGTGTATCAATTCTTACAACCATCATTGTTTAATTGGTATTCTTATGACAACCACTGATACATTTATTGTGCTTCTCAACCATTTGACATCCTCGGACCAACCATTGCCCATATATTTCGGTAAAATTTGCCATTGCACATAAATTTTCCTTTCTATTTCTTGCACTCAAGTAAAGGAGGCAAAAGATTTGTTGCTGCTGCCACCACCATAATTTAAAGGGTTCACAGAATAGGTAGACACACCAAATGCCAAATGCAAAATCTTTCTCAAATTATTATATATGTTACTAGTTAAAAGTTGTCACCCACCCAAAAGTGCCTTTATTTTCAGCAAGCAGAATTATAAGAGAGGGGTAGGGATGGCAATGGGGCAGCACGGGGCAAGTTTAAAGTTATGCGAGGTGGGGCAAAAAAGATTAAGGCAGGGTGGGGCGGGTCATGGCTTTAAAGAACCAAATAGCAACTCGAAGAAAATTAAATCTTTGTAATTAATACGAATCAACGATATAAATTTTAATATTAAATATTGACTTTAAATTTAGTGTGTGTGTGTGTTTTGTAAATTTAAACTAGATATGTCCGGTAAATCGTTAGTTGTTGAAATATCAGTTAAGAAATAATTATTGAAATGTTAACTAGAGCTAATCAGTTGTTGAGATGTTAATTAGAAAAAAATGAAAAAAAAATTGGAATTTTTATTTTTCATATTAAACTCAATTAAAAAAGAAAATAACTTAAAAGTTTATGCATAGCGGGTTTATGCGGGGAGGGACGGTTCTAAAAATTTGCAGGTTGAGCTCAATCCGCCTCGCACCCGCCCCACACCACCGCATTGCCATCCCTAGGGAGGGGTTTCCTTTAAAAGTACATAATGCTTGAACCAAACCTTATCCTAATATATCTCCAAATAATTCACTCTTAAAACCTGATATAGAAGCTTGACACAAGATCTCTAGGTTTTATTTTACATCTTCAGATTTCTAGCTCAGTTCTTTCTACTATAACTTTTTGGTTAAGAACAGGACAAGCACAACACTGATGCAGGTGGCACTTTAGACTTGTTCAAACTGTATAATAACCAAGATGGCATTAATTGCAAAGGCAGGAACTAGATCATCTTCCAACATATTAAAATTTCCAAATCCGACTCTAACAATCTCAAAACTTTCCATCGCCCTAACCCTAATCACAGTACTTGCTACAGATGTTGGTGCAATCCAGCATCTAGATTAGCAACTAAACAATATTTTACTACTTTGTTGCAAGATTTCCTTTTCAACCAGTACTAACTATCAAGTCTACAGCAGATGTTTCAATATTGACCTTTAGGCTGATGTCTACGCAGGCTTCTATATGAATGTGCATCATTTTTTTTAATCAAGTATTTATGTATGTTTAGAAATGTGTTTGAAGATACTCAGAAACAAGGCAAAAGGAATTCTTTCGAAGCAAGGCAACATAATTACATAAATAGAGTAGAAGATGCACAGTGTTTGTTGACCCAATTTCTTCCTCTTTTGTCTACTTTTCTTTCTTAAGATTTCAAGGGTGGGTAACTCCCCCTATGCAAGCTTCAATTACCTGTCCTAAAGAAGTTTACAGTGGGTTACCATTCAGCATAAAGATAGTCAAAAGTTATGGTGAATCCTCATGGTAATGAGCATTGAAATGATATGGGCTATGCCAAAATGAAAAGAGAAGTAAACCCAGTCAATTTGGGGGGTGACTCACTTTCTAGTCAAGGGTCAACAACTATAAAAGGTTTTGAGTTGCTAAAGTTTGTGGGAAAAAATTGGAGCAGGGGTACAATAGGTGAATGGTATAAGCTCAATCCAACGAGAGCAAAGGGACAAGACCAAATTTAACAAACTTGCGAACATATTGCATACCAAATCAAATCTTTTCCAACAAAATACCAAGGTTTACCCTTGGGGGATAAACATAAATCAGAACACTATCTTTCTTTGGGTGGTAGAATCACTTTGATCAACAGTGTTCTTGGCATACTCCCTCCCTCCTTATACCATGATCTTCTTGACAGCACCTTCCCCTAATTTGAAATGTGTGGATAAATTGCTATGAGAATCTTTTCAGAATGGCAACAAACAATCTAATTCTTTTTCCCATGCAAATTGAAGAACATTATCAATGACAAAAAGAAAAAAGGAATCAATAATGTAAAGTTTTAAGTCTTTTGATGAAATTGGTTGGAGATTCGACAAGGAAAATGCATTTTGAAGGAGAACATGAATGGGCGAATTCATATAGGAGAGTCCATGGTGCATTAAAGTCTATGGAACACCTCATAGCTCTATAGGGTATGGAAACATATTCTCGACGTGTTGGAATAAATTAGAATTAAATTATGGGTTTTTAAACTTAAAAGTAGAAGAAAAATCATACTCTGAGAGAACGCATGATTGGCATACACGCTCTTAAAGATCAACTCATGGATATTTACAACTTATCCTCTCAACACAATATGAATCGCAAAAACTTTGCTCAACACAAGGCTAGAATCTCTTCCTTAGAAGAACATTTCAAAAGTTGAGCATCATAACTTAGGATCAAAATACATGGTTTTGGCCTTGGAAGATAACTTGGCTCCACATGGCACCTCTGAATTGTTATAAATAGCCAATAAATATGTATATTAAGGAATGGCAAATTTATAATTACGCCTTGATGACCGGGCTTATTGCAAGTTTGCTATTTATAAAATCCTTTGACACTTAGCAAAAAAGGGACTCAATTTTACTTGGAGGATTAACAATATACAATGTAATGCCCAGTGTAATCACACAAGTGGGTTCCAGAAAGAATAGTGTATGCAACTTTTACCCCCCATCTTGGAAAGGTAGAGAGGTTGTTTCCTAGGAGGATTCACAATATCAAAGAGAATAATGCATACCAGTAGAAGCTAGGAGAAGTTTGGCGTGGGAGATCTGTGAAGTTTGGAGGGTACAGTGGTTTACTTTGATCAAACAAGTAATAACAAATGCTCTAATACTTTATCTGGTTAATTAAGGTAGGTGCAAAAAGCAAAGGTAAGAAAATGCATTAATGCTTTAACTGGTTATTTTAGGCTTTTGGTGTAAAGAATAGAATATTGTAAAAGAAATCCAATTAGTGAATTTTATAGGAGCCTTGTAAGTATCCATGACTCTTTTGTAAATTTTAGGAGGTGGACAACCTAGCCCTGAATGCTGATGAATACAAATTTTACCAATTTCAAAAATAAAAAGGTAAGAGGAAAGTTCTTACCGAAGCAACAAGGTTACATTTGCAACTCAGGTTGCAACCTTACAAATTTATTCTGAGTTCTTTTGGAAAAAAATATTTAGCCTTGGTTCTTTGATTGGCAGATTAAGAATTTAAAAGGATTTTAGGACGGAGTAGTTATATTATTTCTTTCCATTGTAAGGAGTCATGAGTGGTTCTTGACAAAAATGAAAAAAACATTATCGTTAATGATAGGAAAGAACATTCGTATATAAATAAGATACCAAAAGGTAGAAAACCTCCTCATGGGATAGGGTTTCCTATGAGTGGCACCCGATCTTGTTATATATAGGAATCTCACTGGTTCAGGGACAAGAAGAGGTCTTGAAGTGTCCAAAATCATTCTCTACACCTTCAAAAACTCGCCTATTTCTCCGTCTCCATATGGTCTGAATGACAGCTCATGAAGCAACATCCCATCCGCAGCTGCTTTTTCTCTTCCGTTGGCTGAACACCCAGCTTAACATCACTTCCTTAATAGTGTCTAGCATCACCCACCAAAGTCCACAGCATGTCAATAATTCCCACCACAAGACACTAACTGGAAATGTAAAAGGAGATGACATCTACACTCAAGCTTTTACAAAAAACACAACTGAAACAATTAATCTTCCTCTTGCTCAAGTTCTGAATTGTTAAGAATATCCCCCTATCTGTAGTCTAGGTATTCATAGCAAGAATATGGAAAACTTTCTTCCCTTGCCAAAAGCTTCTCACAAAAGAAATTAACATAAAGCGCAGAACTTTTCCTTCCACCCTCTCCTTCCGCCTCCCTCAATCTCTATATATCATGGTTACCCTGTGAAGTGTTTTATTTGTGAAGAAACCCAAATGAACTTGGGAATTAAGCACCTCTTATCCTTCATACACAGTGGATCGGCATTTTCTTTTGGTATGAAGTCCTGTCCATGTTACAAAATACGATCGTTAACGTCATCACCCATTCCTGAATGAAACATTCTCATTGAACTTTTACTAACCCTTCAAAATATTCCTCCATATCGTATGCATAAGAAGTGTGACATTCCCCTTCTAATACCCCATACTTCAGTGTGATCACCTCTTTTCAAAGAGCATTCTCTTCTATCCCAATCTCAATAAGTACTTTCAGAAGAGCATTCTTAAAAACCTTTATATCTATGACCCTAAGCTCGCCGCAAGGTTATGACATCTTCAATCTAGGTGTGTTCGAAGAAAACTGAAAAAACGCACCAAACCAAAAGATGAATCAAGCCAACTAGATAAACCAATTTATTTATTGGTTTGGTTTGGACTTGTATCTTAAAAAGTTAGCAGCAATTTATTTATTGCAACTACTTTTTCTGTTTTATCCATCCTTTTAACTTAATACCTCTGAAGAGGCTACATCTCCACCTCACTAGCAAATAACCTTACAGCATTAGTAGGGACTTGCACAATGGAATGCCAATTGCCTGGCAATCTCCTATGCAGACTTATAAAATGGAATACTTTGAATAAACAATAAAATTGATGCACCTTAAGGTGCATGCATGGTCATACTATGAGAGACGAGAATAGGAATGAAAATATGAGGGAGAAGGTAGGAGTGGCCTCTGTGCTGGACAAGATGTTGTTGTTGCATTGATGCACCTTAACTGTAGTTATGCAATTGACCTCTTACTGTTTATGTCCTGTCTAATCACACTACTTAAATCTAAACGACTACTCCAGCTAACTGAGTCCTCTATGGACGATAATCCAGTTAAGCTGCAATTTGATTTTCTTTCCTAACACCACCATTAAAAGGGGGAGCAAATAAAATAAGCAGATACAACTATACAAGAGCGTCCTTAAATAAAGACTCCTACGTGAAAAGAAATAGACCTTGCATAATATTGTAGCAGGTATTACAGTGCTTCGACAAGAAGATAGAAACTCTGTATTTAGTGGGTACCTGAATTTGGGGAAAAGCGTCCGTCGAGGAAGAACCCATGATTCTCTAATGTATAAACAAAGCACTGGAAACAATAGATCAAAACAATTTGTAAATTTGAAATTGAACACTGATTAATTAGCGAAAAGTGTGGAAGGAAAAGGTACAGTTTACCTCTATCACTGTAGAAACAAACTCCGATGAGAGAGGGGTATTGGATTCGTAGAATTTTGCTGAGCCTCGTCGCCGTCTCCTTGGGCTGCCAATTTTATACTTTTCCTGATTTAGCTGCTCATAGGGATTGTTTGTTTGATGGGTACAACTAATATTTGGAAAATTTACACAAGTAGCCAATTTTATGGGTTGTATTTAACATTTAATCACATACAGTACGAGCATAGCCAAAGGGAAGCATTCACATGTTTCTTTTATGGGTTTTTTCACTTTCCATGTTACCGAGGTCTTTTGGATTAAATAAAGTTATAACGTGATAAGTTATGTTGAAATCAGCAATGGTAAGATAAGTTATGATGAAATTATTTTTTATTGAGTGTTTGGTTTATTTCATAAATTTTAATAATATGTTGTTTGTTTACAAAAACACCATTCACTTTATTAGTTTTTTGTGTATTTTCTCTGCTAACTTTAGTAATTCAATATTTATTTTTAAGATAAATCTTTCATCTTATTTAGCTTAAATATTTTTATGTGTGCATTTCCATGTTAGTACCATATGCATTTAAAATAAAACTTCGTATGCATTTAAACTAAAACTTTATTATTATTTAATTTAAAAATAAAACTTACATTTTAAGTTTGTTAAAGTAAAAAAAAGATTTATGAAAAATTAAAATATAAAAAACATAAGAACTAGTCAAAAAATTATATTATATTGTTACTATGCTCATCCATTGCCTATATGTATGCATTTTACTTATGTTGTCAATCTCTTGTTACACTGCATCCTACATACTTAGTACATTCAAATGTACTAACGCACATGGTAGGAACCGGAGCTCCACTTGATCACCTACCTCCACGTGGCTAGTACTATCTCTTCAAGCAAGTTGGGTGAGTCCTCAACTTCAAGGACGATATCTTTTAATCTTATATTATGCAAAGACTCTTTTTCTTTTATTGTATATTTTTTACTATGAGAGTGAGCCGGAAAGTTGTTGCCCCCTCGCTCAATTCTAAGTTTAGAGATGTTGGACAAGTGATGTAATGATGTTTTGAGCTTGACTCTCTTGACTCTTGTATGTTTTTAAGCTATGAAAGACTCCCTTAGCCCCTTTACCCTTATTTTATGTCTGTTTTTGGTTGTTTAATTGCTTTCGCGACCAAGGATATGTAATAATATGGTAAGAGACTTGTTTTGGGTCCCTTCGAGTGCCTCATTCACCGTGTTACATCTAGGCCCTAGGTTCAGATCGTGACAGTTGTCTATTCAATCAACAATCTCCAGACTGATCTCAAAATTTCCAATTTTAAATTATGATTTAAAATAACGCACAAATGGGTCTCTAAATAAATTGAACATGGACACAAGTAAATAATTTAAGACCCCACAGGGGAAAATGAGAAGATTAGGTACTGGAGCCGACTATAGAAAAGAGACGAAAAGAATCTGAATTTTCATTTTCCAGCAAGGTTCAAATACTTATTTTTTGTTCATTAATTCTGCCAATCATATAACCCAATAATTGAAGAAATTAATGCTCTAATTATTGTTTAGCACCTTTAAATGTAGAGAGTTTACCTGTATTTTTGTTTTTGTCGACTTACAATATATTTTGTCTGTCTTAAAATGTTTGTTGTGTTTTTTATTTGTGTGGTATTTAAAAAATATTATTTAAGAGTAATTATTTTATTTATATGTCATAATTGAAATATTTAAGTGTGAGTTTACCTTTACTATCAAACCAACAAAAACCTTATGTGTGGGTTTTGGACGACAAAGGGTATTGTTGTCCATTCAATCAACAATCTCCAAACTAATTTCACAATTACCAATTTTAAATTATGATTTAAAAGTAATACACAAATGGGGCTCTAAATAAACTGAACATGGACATGTACTTAGAAAAGAGATTGGGTATTAGAGCCAACTATAGAAAAGAGACACAGAAAATCTGAATTCCATTTTTCAGCATGATTCACCTACTTATTTTCTATTCATAATTCCGCCAATTATATAACCCAATAATGAAAGAAATCAATGCCCTAATTGTCGTTCAACACATTTAGATTTAAAAATAATAATTAAGAATAATTATTTTATTTATATGTCATAATTGAAATATTTATACTATTTAAGAATAATTATTACTAACGATATATTACAAAAAAAATCTAAACTTCTAAAACAACAAGTAATGGGAAAAGGGGAGAGGTAACGACCTAAATAATAATAATAATAATAATAATAATAATA
>JAOTQJ010000099.1:5318976-5393564 GCA_025642045.1 Solanum sejunctum | reverse complement strand
GTTGTTATTATTATTAGTAGTAGTAGTAGTAGTAGTTGTTGTTGTTATTAATTATTATTGGTGTTGTTGTTGTTGTTGTTGTTGCTATTGTTGTTGTTGTTGTTGTTGTTGTTATTATTATTATTGTTGTTGTTGTTGTTGTTGTTATTCTTATTGTTATTGTTATTATTATTATTATTGTTATTATTCTTATTATTATTGTTATTATTCTTATTATTATTGTTATTATGTCATGCCCCAAGAGGGTACCCAAGACGTGGCCAGCACTCAGAGATTATTACTAGTCTCCAAGCGAACCAATTGGCCTCATTACATTCATTCACTCAACATAACTAACCAATTAGCGGAAGACTAAAGATAGCAAGTGAATGGACAAGTCTCAATATAAATAAAATCAATCAACTCAATAAGATTACTAAGAAAGAAACTGGCCGAGATAAGTATTCAACTCAAGATATATCAAACTCTAGTCTATGAAGCATCTATCACTATTAATTGGTGCCAATGACAGATCCGTGGCTACCTCAACTCAAAATAAAGTTAGTCTAAATTTTGACACTAATAGCTTGATGAAAATAAAATGAGGAACCTCCTAAGAAGGGAGGCTTACCAACTCAGGTGACTGCAATAGATCCTCAACGGTGTGCCTGTTGACGATCTCTAGTACCTGCCTCTGCATCATGAAATGATGCAGTTCAAATGGATGTCAGTACATGAAATATACAAGTATGTAAAATGGCAGAATAATATAGAATTACATCAAATCATAGGATACTGAATCAGAATGTCAAATATCAACCTAAAGCAAGAATAAAGAGTACACAAATGACTCATCAATACCATTCCAAACTCATCCAATCAACTCAACTTAGAGTACTATCAGTGTGGGACATATTTGAGAGTTTCTCTAATCCGAAAACAATCACTTATGACCCTATGAACGAATCGAATCCATAATGGATTTGGAAAATTAACCAAGCAAGTCCTATTATTTCAGGACAATAGAATAAGGACATGTTCGACTTTAATGGACTTAGTCCTAAATATTAGAACCTGTCCAACTTTAATGAACTTAGATCACAAAATAGGGACCTATCCAACTATAACGGACGTAGTATTCTTATGTTTGGTGATGTAGTTAATGAGTTTCAGTTAGACTTATTCTTACTCATTAGATGCTCAATACTCCTCCCAAGACTCACTACTCATAAGACTATCCATCTCAATCAATCATCTCAAGTAGCCTCATAGAGACTCTTATCATCTCATCAACTCAAACTCAATTGGGCCTTTTGGCCTATCATCTCAATTGTCTCATCAACTCAATTTTCATTCATTAGCTCAAGGCTTAGATCAATCATTAGGAAGAAATCAATTAGAGAAATCTCCAGAGTTCAATTATGAATACTCATGGAACAATCAAGCTCTATTAACTCATCCTCATGCTCACATCACATTCGCAATCAACATACTCAAGTAAAGACTCTAGACTCCATTTTTAGGTTCATTCATGTATCTTTTTATAAAAATAACATATAGGGTTTATGAAATAGCCCATGTAAAAGCATTTATTCAGTATATCAAGTTTATGATGATCATTAACATATGAAAATATATACAATATATACACACACACATACTCATGATCTCTTGATTCAAGAAACATGCATGGAGACCCAATATACTCACAATCTCTCTATTACCATCAATGGGGGCACATTGGAGGACATTCCCATATTTTAGTTTAGCCTTACATACCTAGTATGAAGCTTTGACGATTAATCTCGTAAGTATTCTCCTCAATCCTCGCTCTTACTCTCTTCTCTTTAGCCCCAGCCTTTGTTACATTGTTCGAAAAAGCTTAGAAATGGGCTAAAAATCCTTTTTATACTCAAAATGATCTATTTTGATCATGTTTTAAGTTTAGGAGGGATTTAGAAAAGTCTGGAATGCCCCTCACAAGAAAATTGAAAAATTTACACTTCAAGGAACCAAGTCCGTGATGTAGACTTGGATAACTTTTGGGATGTTTATCTAAACATTTTCCTATCGACTTTTCTAACCCCGTATAAAATATTAGGATCATGTCTAAGTACAAGTCCGTGGTAGGTCCGCGTTGCAGGCCTATCACGCACTTATTCTAGAATGCATTTGCACATCAAAAAATTATCTTTTGATCCAATTGCTCTAAAAATCAACCAAGACCATTTTTTCATATAATTTTTCATACTGATCACATTTTCGGCCTCGAATTTACCATCAAAGTTTGGGAAGATGTTTTATGCGCACATCTTTCATCTAGGAGTATTTTGTTTAGTTTTTATCAACTTTTACATCATTTCTCCATGGAATAATTTATCCTTGAATGAAGAGTAAAAGTAGACATCAAGGCAAGAAGAACAATCAAGACTCCTCTTTACACTCCATCAACCAATCAAACTCTCAAATCCTCAACAATCTAAATAATCTCTACTCAGACTCAGGAATAGACACATCAACTTAAAAATAGACCAATCAAATTAAGTCAAGGGTAAGGACATTACCTTCAACATTCTCATCATCAAGCAAGAATGGAATATTAGAACTCAATTAATTTGAATCATTTAAATATCTTGACAATTAGTCATTCAAACTCAAGAAGGAAGTCATCAACTCTAATCGAGAGTGGGACCATCATGATATACAAGACTCTATGGACACTCTCAAGATCAGCTCCTCATCTCAATTCTGCTCCTTTTCATGGCACTATACTCCATCAATTAAAGCTTCTAGCTCCTATTCAAATCTCCACCTAACCACATCCTCCTTTTCCATTCAAGCCTAATTCTAACCCTCAAAGTGGTATTCCTAAGATGATCATATTCATACAAAGCTAACCCATAAAACTCAAGATTCATGCTTCCACCAGGAGTCTTGTTAAGAAAATACTACTCTTTCCCACTACTTTAACACATCTACCTAGAACACCCATTCGAAAGTCATCAATAGCCTTCAACAACTACTCATATAATGACAATTACGCATTCATGCCTATCACTCTAACCACTTCAACTATATTTTAGAACTTTCAAGCCTACTTAACACTTCTATTTCCACCATTGAATGAGCTCCCACTCAAGGACAACCATCATACTCTTACCTGTCTATTTTACATCATAAGTTCTCATCTCTCCCCTTCTCCCTATCTCTATCCATACATGACACAAGTACAATACCACTATCACAATAAGGATATATTCACTCCTCCTCATCTACCCTTACTCTTAGTGTACTATCATTTGCATCACTATCTGGACCTGAAGGAAACTTATCATCTCCCCCTTTGGCAAAACCCAAAACTACTACATATCCATGTAAAATAATCATGATTATACATCAAAAACTTGATACTTTACATCCTACCATCAACACTGGCATATCAAGCCTAACACCAGTTTGTACAAAAAATGGCATCGGAATCATTCATATTCAACTCAAGCAAATCAACTATGGTACCTCTATGGTGGATAGGAATGATCCAATCACTATTAGCTCACTCAATTAGGATTAGCTCATCAATGAGGAGAGCATATAAAATTAAATGGCACCTGAATCAAAAAAATCATAGCTATCACATAGTATAAATCAAAACATACCAATGACATCATTTGGTAGATTCTCCGAATCTTGGAAACGTTTCATGGCATACAATTGATTTGTGCCCGAAGTAGTGCCCTTCTGGCCCTCTCTAGCTGGTGGTGCTAGAATAGATGATTGCAATTTATTGGACCACATTGGACATTCCCTCTTAGGGTAACAAATTTGGTCACACTTGTAACATCATGTACTCCCTCCAAGGTATTCTCCCAAGTAAAGTTTGTCGCACGTGCCACAAGATGTCTTACCTTGGGAACCTTGAGCCATACTTGTAGATAAAGGTCTTGTTTGAAAGTGGCTTCCACTCCCATTTGTTTTCTTACCAACCTCATGGTTAGATGTCTTTGCATTCTTAGTTTTGTACTCTTCTCTATCTTGCTACCTCTCATCATCAGCTTATTGTACATAAGTCATCAACCTTTCGACATCTATATTACTCATTAGCATAGCTCCCCTTTCATCTTTCTTTGGCCTTTTATTCAGCCCATCAACATACATCATCATTCTCTTCCTCATATCAGAAACCATATCGAAGCATAGCAAGATAGCTGGGTGAACTTATGCCCATACTCTTAAACAGTCATAAAGCCCTGTTTCTGATTCAAAAACTCTTGTACCTTGGCATCCCTCTATTCTCTTGGAAAGAAATGGCCCAAGAAAGTTTCCTCGGATACTACCCAAGTTAGCAATGGGGCTTCCTATACTCTACCCTTTTTGCACTAATCAAACCATAGTCTGGAAACACCTTTGAGCTGGTAGGCAGCCAATTTAACTCTATCAACATCAGCTATATGCATAACCTGACACATCTTTTGGAGCTCATCGATGTATTTCTCAAGATCCTCATTGGGTATAGATCCTGTGAACTCAGACAGGTTCATCCTCAAGAATTCACGGTCTATCAATGTATCTTGTGAATCCTGTTTACCCGTTTCTTGTCTCGCAGCAGGTGTTGTGACAACTTGGGATAGAGTTTGATGTGTCTTAAGTTGAATACTTATCTTAACTAGTTTCTTTCTTAAAGTCTTATTGAGTTGATTGATTTTATTTATATTGAGACTTGTCCATCCACTTGCTATCTTTAGTCTTCCGCTGATTGTTTAGTTATGTTGAGTCAATGAATGTGATGAGGTCAAGTGGTTAGCTTAGGGAATAGAAATATTTTCTAAGTGTTGACCACGTCTGGGTACTCTCCTAAGGCATGACTAAAATGACCCCTAAAATTGCCCTAAAGTGTGGCTCGAAAGTGCCCGAAATCGTAATTTCCATATATCTAAAAATTCATTCAATATTTTGAAAATCCTACTATATATTCTTATTCAGGGGGCAATATAGAGTGGTAAATGAGATTTACTCGAATTTAGAGCAACCGTATCAAAATCTGAAAACTGTAAAAACGTGACTTAAGAGGGTCAATTTAAAGAGGCATATCTCTTAGTACACAAATTCTAGTGAGTAATCCATGTCGTGAGCAGTATTATTTTTGTTTTGTTCTTTTTTTTTTAACTTCGGTCAAAGACTTTCAAGTCTTAGGCCTAAGGGTTGCCATACTTGAAAATACCTATATGTAGCTTTATTTCACCCTATATCATCCTAAATATTCCCCAATACTCATTCAAACACTTAGACTCGTATTTTACCCTAAATTCAAGTCCTAAAGCTCAAGACTAATCTTAAGGATTTCATTCAACCTTCAAGTCTTCATCTCCAATCTTCACCAAGAGTTTTCCCAAAGCTAAGCTATGTAGGTTTTAGACATTGGGTTCTTCTACCAATGGTACCCTAATCTCCTTTTCACTTAATTTGCATGATTTAAAGTTGATTTTACAAATGGGTCTTGCTTATTATGAAATTCACTACACTACATTAAAGCTATGTGAAATTGTGCCAATTTTGTTATGTTTTGAGCTATAAACCTTGGATGATTGTAAGATTTGATGAGGGGTTTTAATGTATGTTGCTTGAGAGTGTTGCAAGGTGTTGATTGATTATTTTACAATGGATTTTCTTGCATGATTTCATCTCTATATTTTATAGTTTTGTACTAGGATTACACACCCTCTAAGTGTTTGATAAAATGTATGGATGTGGTTTCTTGAGGAGTTGAAGGTCCAAATCATGAGATATGATATGATCAACTATATGATGATTAAATGAGCTTATGTATCTGATATACTCAATATAAAGTGTTGTATTAGACCATGCTCGATTCGGGGAGACAAGAGCCTGGGGAACTGAGGTGGGGTTTGTACTCATCAACCGAGGTGGGGGTTTGTGCTTATCAACTATTTGAGGGGTTTGTACATTGCAACCGTGGTGATAAGGTATGATTATCATCAACCATGTGAGGGGTTTGTACCACACCACCAGGGTGATAGGGTGAAACCATCATTAGCCAACCAAAGGGTATGTACTTTGGAAAATCTAGCTTGGTCTCTTCTACACATATGATATCCTATATAAGCATGAGTTACTTAAGCATGAGTTACTTAAGCATGATTTACTTAAGCATTGATCATATATGCCATATTTTTATATTATGGTGATTGCTTAATATTATGCATTTTGATTATGATGTCTTTCTATTGTTGCATTTCATCCTGTAACGCATACCCTTTCCTACATGATATCAACGTGTAGGATCTGGAGCCCAAGTTGATTATCCTCCTCCTTAACGTGGCTAGTTCGGTGCTATTTAATCCAGTTGGTGAGTCCCCCACTTTGGGGACCCTAGTCTACGTTTCTCTTATTATGTATTGAGATACTCTTCTTTATGTTCTATTTTGACTATGAGGGTGAGCCTGGTTGCTTTATCTTGGCCCCCACTCCTATCTATATAGTAAAGGTGTTGCTGGACGTGCTTTGTATCTATTTTATGAGCCTTTACTCTTTCACCTCTTGATTGTGATGTTATGCAAGCTTCTCCTTAGTCCTTTGCCCTTGTTTTCCAACATGTTACTTAAGTATTAATCTCTTTCCCTTTGTCCCAATTCCCTTTGTTTAAGTTTCTTGTGTTGTTTTTACGTTGCTTCCGCAACCAAGGATGTGTAATGATATGCTACGAGGCTTGTTTGGGGTTCCTTTGGGTTTCCCATTCGCCAGTCATGTCTAGGACCTAAGTTTGGGTCATGACAAATCTGGTATTAGAGCATTAGATTGATAAATCCTCGGAGTCCTACACACTGTATCAATTAAAGTCTTATTCATGGTTGTGCTATGCACCATGACTCTGAGAATGAGGCTATGAGACATTCTAGGAAATGTTTCACTTATTCATGATCCACGTTGTGTGATAGAGTTAGTCTAACAACCCCAAAAAGTGCCCCAAAACTTGCTTTGAAATGCTAAAAATTTTTGTTTTCATACATCTTAAAATCCCTTGACTATTTCAAAAA
This sequence comes from Solanum sejunctum, assembly GCA_025642045.1. Taxonomy (NCBI): domain Eukaryota; kingdom Viridiplantae; phylum Streptophyta; class Magnoliopsida; order Solanales; family Solanaceae; genus Solanum; species Solanum sejunctum. The sequence goes on along the minus strand of JAOTQJ010000099.1, from coordinate 5,386,533 downwards.
TTTGACTTCATATTTGTGATCAGGTGTCAAAATTAGGTGAAAAATGATCTAACCCTAATTTAAGAGCCAAAGATAGAAATTATAAATTTTTAAGTGATGCTTTCCAGTGAGGTTTACGCGTCCCCTCTGTAACTCGCCAAAGGCGCGCTTTAGTGAAATTCCTTCTCCTTGTCCTCTCCATGATGCGGAGAGGTGTATTCTTCCTGGTAATATTTTTCCTGTGCGGCCCAAAATATTCTAAGTATTGGGCCCAAGTTTCCCAAACGTGTTTTTACCCATACTTAGTCATATTTTACCCTTATATCATCCTAAATATTTTCCAATACTAACTCAAACACTTAGTCATATTTTCACTCCCTAAACTCAAGTTTCAAACCCTCATCCCAAGCTAAGGTTCTCCTTCAATGTTCTTCTGAAACTTTAAGTATCCATCTCCAATATTCACCAAGTTCATTCTAAGCTAAGGTATGTGGTGTTAAACAATTGGATCCTTCGACCCATGGTGCCTAAAACCTCTTTTTACTAATATTGCATGATTTTAAAGTTGATTTAACATGTGGGTCTTGTATATTGAGAAATTTACTACACAGTAATTTTAGTTCATGAAAATATGGTTGTTTTAGAATGTTTTGAGCTCTAAATCTTGGACCTAATGTTAGATTTGATGAGGGGTTTTGATGTGAATGTCTTAGGGTGTAGCAAGGTGTTGATTGATAGTTTTACAACAGATTTTTTTGCATGATTTCATCTCTGAATTGCATGGTCTTTAACACCCACTACATACCCCCAAGGTGTTTGATAAAATGTTTGGTTATGGTTTCTTAAGGAAATGAAGGTCCAAAGCATGAGATATGATATGAATGATGTTATGATGATGCAATAACTTATGTATATAATTATTACTATATAAAGTGTTGCACTAGAGCATGTGATGAATCCTATACAAAGTGTAGAATCGACCATGCCTAATCCGGGGAGTTTGAGCACCCGGATAACCTAGTGAAGGGTTTGTACTTCTCCACCTGGTGATAGGGTGGCATCATCACTAACCTAGATGGGGGTTTATACTCGTCAACCCAGGGAAGCGTTTGTACTTCTCCACCATGGTGATGCGGAAGCATTATCACCAACCTAGATGAGGATTAGTACTCATCCACCTAAGTGATGAGGGTGGCAACATCACTAACCTACCAAGGGGTTCGTACTTTGAAAATTTAGCTTGGTCTCTTCTACACATATGATATCATGTGAGCAGGGGTTACTTAAGCATGTTTTAGTTATGCATTGGTCATGCATGTCATGTTGCTATGTTATGCCTATTGTCTATTGTTATGCATATTGATTATGAAACTTATCTCTTGTAGCATGGCATCCCACATACGTAGTACATTCAAACCTACTAACGAATAGTCTTACCTACATGATATCACCATGTAGGAACCGGTGCCAAAGTTGATCATCCTCCCCCTCCACGTGGCTAGTGAATGTTATTCCAAGCTTGTTAGTGAGTCCTCCATTTCGAGGACCTTAGTCTATGATTGCTATTGTCTATGTATTGAGACACTTTATTATATTCTATTTGACTATGAGTGTGAACCCAGTTACTTTATCTTGGCCCTAGCTCAATCTATGTATTTAGAGATATTGTTAGACAAGTTATGTAATTATGATATGAGCTATGACTCCTTATCTTGATGATGATGTTTTGGTGAGATATCCTTAGCCCCTTTTCTACTTTATGCTTGTTTTATGTCTTTTATATGCTTCCGCAACCAATGATATGTAATGATAAGTTGAAAGGATTGATTGAGGTTCCCTCGGGTTCCCTATTCGTCGTGTCACATGTAGGCCCTAGGCTTTGGTCATGACAAACTTGGTATTAGAGCACTAGGTTGATAGATCCTCCGAGTGCAATGCACCACATCAATTAGAGTCTTATTCATGGTTGTGAAGCGCGCCATGACTATGAATAGGAGGCTATGAGACATTTTAGGAAATGTTTTCCTTCTTCATGTTCCAAGTCATGCTATAGAGTTGGGTGTGTTTCCCCCTAACAGTTGTTCTTTGTTATGCTAGATCATGCAAAATACTAGAGGAAGATGGGCCCAAACTCTCGAAGAGCAACCTAATAATGGTGAGCTCCGAGATGCTCTTACTATGCTTGCCCAAGTGTTGGCCAACCAAGTCTAACATGGGGCCCAAGCCCCTCATGCTAATACCCCGATAGCTAGGGTAAGAGACTTTATGAGGATGAATCCTCTGATTATCCATGGGTCAAAGGTGGATGAAGACCATAAGAGTTCATTGATGAGGTCTACAAAATCTTGAATATCATGGGTATTAGGCCAAACGAATAGGAGGAGTTGGTGGCATACCAACTCAAAGGGGTATCCCAAATTTGGTATGAATAATGAAAGGGTAAGAAGGGAGTTAGCAATATGGTACTTTAGGAGAAGTTCAAATTGGCCTTTCTTAATCGATTTTTCACTCTTGAGCTTAGGGAGGCAAAGTTGGTAGAGTGTATGAACTTGAAATAAGGTGCTTTGAGTGTAAGGGAGTGTACCCTCAAATTTAATCAACTTTCAAAGTATGTTCCTCATTTTATGGCCGATCCTAGGTCAAGGAAGAATAAGTTTGTTATACCGATCTCTGACTTCGTAAGTGAAGAATGTCGATCCGTCATGCCTATTAGTGACATGGACTTGTCTTTGTTGATAAAATATGTCTAGCAAATGGGGGAAGAGAAGATGAGAAAAAGGAGGGTCTATGAGGCCAAGAGAGCCCATCATGGGGGTAAATTTCATAGGGGTGGCTGATTCCATCAAGGCCAAGGGCCTCCTCATACTACAAATAGGGAGTTTACTAATGACTTCCCTAGAACTCAAGGTGTCGGTGGTGTGGCTCCTAATGACGTGTGTCCTAGATGTGGGAAGGGTCATAATGGCTCATGTTTGAAGGGTTATAATGCATGCTTCAGTTGTGGGGAGCTTGGTCACAAGAAGGTAGATTATCCAAGAAACTGTGTCAAGGGTTGAGGTGCAAATGCAATTCTATTGGGTAGAGGTGGCCCTTAAGGTGGTGCTCTAAGGCATAATCGATTCTATGCTCTACATGGGAGGCAAGGGGTTGGTGAGGTCCCCAATGTTATTACTGGTATGTTGAAAATCTTTGACCTTGATGTGTATGGTTTGATTGATCCGGGTGCCAGTCTTTCCTTTGTTACTCCTCTTGTTGCTAAAAAGTTCCATGTTATTCTCGAGTTGTTACATGAGTCATATGAAGTGTCTACTCCTATTGGTGCCTCTATTTGTGATAGGAAAGTTTATAAAAGTTGTCGTATTTGCATTTTGAATAAGCTCTTGCCTTGTGATCTTATTGAATTAGATATGGTAGACTTTGATGTCATCCTTGGGATGGATTGGTTGCATGCCTACTATGCGCCTATTGATTGTAGAACCCACAGGGTCAAGTTTCAATTTCCTAATGAACCCATCCTTGAGTGGAAAAGTCAAGATATGGCACTAAAGGGTAGATTAATTTCATACATTAAAGCCCATAAGTTGATTTCTAGGGGGTGTTTGTATCACCTTTGATGGTTAAAGATGTGGAGTCCAAAGTCCCTTCGACTAAATCGGTCCCCATTGTAAATGAGTTTCTTGATGTCCTCCCAAATGACCTTCCCGATGTTCCTCCCGAGAGGGAGATAGATTTTGACATAGATCTTCTTCTCGACACTCAACCTATCTTTATTCCCCCTTACCATATGGCCCCAGAGGATTTGAAGGAGTTAAAATAGCAGTTAAAGGATTTGTTGGAAAAGGGATTTATTAGACCTAGTCAATCACCTTGGGGTGCACCAGTGTTGTTTGTAAAGAAGAAATATGGGTCACTTAGAATGTACATTAACTACCAGCAACTCAATAGGGTCACTATCAAGAATAGGTATCCTCTTCCAAGAATTTATGACTTGTTTGACCAATTGCAAGGGGCTAGCTTTTTCTCTAAGATTGATCTTTGTTCCGCGTACCATCAAGTGAGAATGAGGGAGTATGATATTCCTAAGACGGCCTTCCAAACTAAATATAGGCGCTATGAATTTGTAGTGATATCCTTTGGGTTGAATAATGCACCGGCCATCTTCATGGACCTAATGAATAGGGTCTTTAAACCCTACCTTAATTCCTTTGTCATTGTCTTCATTGATGATATATTGATCTATTCACATAGTAGGGAGGATCATATGGGCCATTTGAGAGCGATGTTGGAAAGATTAATGAGGAGAGATTATATGCTAAATATGGCAAGTGTGAGTTTTGGATGAAGGAGGTTGCATTCTTGGGTCTTATGGAATCAGGAGATGGCATTAAAGTGGATCCTAAGAAGACCGATATGATTAGGAATTGGCCTACACCATTGACCCTATCAGATATTAGTAGTTTCTTGGGCCTTGTAGGTTACTTTAGAAGGTTTCTGAATGGGTTCTCCTCCACTGCTTCCCCTATGACAAAATTGACTCAAAGGAGGGTTAAGTTTGAATGGAATGATGAATGTGAGAAAAGCTTCTAAACATTGAAAGATAAACTTGTGTCCGCTCCTATATTTTCACTACCAGGTGGGATTGAGAGTTTTGTTGTGTATTGTGATGTATTTAGAGTTGGTTTGGTTTGTGTTCGAATTCAAAATGGTTAGGTCATAGCCTATGCTTCTATGCAACTCAAAGTGCATGAATAGAACTACCCTACCCATGATCTTGAATTAGCTGTTGTGGTGTTTGCATTAAAGATTCGGCATTATTATTTATATGGGGTGCATGTTGATGTCTTCACCAATCATAAGAGCCTTCAATATGTCTTCACATAAAAAGATCTCAACTTGAGACAAAGAAGGAAGCTAGAACTTCTCAAAGATTATGACATGAGTGTGCATTATCATCCGAGTAAGGAAAATATGATGGCGGATACTTTGAGTCAGGTGTTCATCCGTAGCCTAACTTATATGGATGGTGGTGATAGCGATATGGCTAGGGAGGTGCATATATTAGCTAGATTAAGGATTAGGTTGGAAGAGGTTGGTGATGATGGTGTTATGGTTATTGATGGATCCAAGTCTTCCTTGATTGATGAGGTAAAATACAAACAAGATCTTGACTCCTCCTTGCTTGAATTGAAGGCCTTGGTAAAAGAGAAAAAACGAGAGGTTTTCTCCCAAGGGGGAGATGGAGCCCTTAGGTACCAAGGTAGGTTGTGTGTGCCATGTGTTGATGGTTTGAGGGAGAGAATTCTTGATGAGGCCTATAATTCTTCTTACTCTATCCACCCCGGTTCCACTAAAATGTAAAAAGACTTGAGGGATGTGTATTGGTGGGAAGGCATGAAGAGGGACATTGCTAAATTTGTATTTGGTTTCCATAATTGTAAACAAGTCAAAGCAAACATCAAAGGTTGGGTGGCCTAACCGAAGACATAAAGATCTCTACTTGGACGTGGTAGGTAATTAATATGGATTTTGTGGTTGGTTGCCCAAGACTAGGAAAGGTTTTGATTCTATATGGGTGATGGTTGATTAGATGACGAAATCGACTCACTTTCTACCAGTTAAGACTACACATGAGGTTGAAGAATATGCAAGGTTGTACATCCATGAGTTAGTGAGGTTACATGGGGTTCTTTTATCCATTATATCGGATTAGGGTGCACAATTTACTTCATACTTTTGGAGGTCTTTTCAAAGGGGTCTTGGTACTAATATTCACTTTAGTACAACCTTCCACCCTCAAATAGATAGCCAAGCCTAAAGGACAATTCAAACACTTGTAGATTTGCTTAGTGATTATGTCTTAGAGATTAAAGGTAGTTAGGATGACCACCTTCCTTTGATTGAATTTGGATACAACAATAGTTATCACTCTAGCATTGGTATGGCTCTTTCTGAGGCTCTTTATGGGAGACGTTGTTGATCACTGATGGGTTGGTTTAAGGTTGGACAGGTGGCTTTATTAGCACCAAATCTAGTTATGGATGCTCTTGAGAAGGTTAAGGTGATTAGGGAAAGGTTGAGGATGGCCCAAAGTCGTCAAAAATCTTATGTAGATGTAAGGAGGAAAGACCTAGAGTTCCAAGTGGGTGATTGGGTCTATTGAAGGTTTCTCCAATGAAAGGTATGGTTCATTTTGGTAAAAAGGGGAAGTTGAGCCCAAGGTATATTTTTCCTTATGAGGTGATGAGAGGGTTGGAAAGGTAGCTTATGAGTTAAAGTTGCCTAGTGAAATGAATTTGGTTCATTTGGTGTTCTATGTCTCTACGTTGAAAAAATATGTTGATGATCCTAATTCCATTATGCTTGTTGATATTGTAGATGTTGTGGGGGATAACTTGACCTATGAGAAGGTTCAATTCAGATCTTGGATAGGCAAGTAAAGAGATTGAGGAACAAAGAGGTAGCATCTGTTACGGTCCTTTGGAGGAACCAACAAGTTGAAAATGCTACATGGGAGGCCAAAGAGGACATGCAAAAGTGGTATCCTCATCTTTTCCACTCCACTCAATCCTAAGGTACAAATCTTAAGTCATGTATGTGATTTCAAGTCTGATATTTCAGCCCCTATGTCATTTATATGCATTCATTTTTAAGTGGGTAAACTTATGATGATGATTTTACACTTATGTTAAGAATTTGAAAATAGTATTTTACATGTTAAGTTGCATTCATGTTGGGGCTGATTTGCTCATAACCGTTCTTGTCTTGTATGTCTCTTTTACATTCAGGGACGAATGTTCCCAAGGGGGAGATATTATAACAACCCTAAAAAGTGCCCTAAAATATGCCTTGAAATGCCCAAAATTTAAGTTTTTGTATATCTAAAATCCTTTGACTATTTCAAAAATCTGACTTTATATTTGTGATCAAGAGGTCAAAATTAGGTGCAAAATGGTCTAACCCCAATTTAAGAGCGAAAAATTAGCAAGTATAAATTTTTAAGTGACGAACTCCAGTAAGGTTTACGCGTCCCTTTTGCGATGCGCCAAGGGCGTGCTGTAGTGTAATTCCTTCTCCATATCCTCTCTATAACATGAAGAGGTGTATTTTACCTGGCAGTGTTTTTCCTGTGCGGCCTAAATTATTCTAAGTGTTGGACCCAAGTTTTCCAAATGTGTTTTTACCCATACTTAGTCATATTTCACCCTTATATCATCCTAAACATTTCTCAATATTAACTCAAATACTTAGTAATATTTTCACTCCCCAAACTCAAGTCCCAAACCCTAATCCCAAGCTAAGGTTCTCCTTCAAGGTTCTTCTTCAAGATTCAAGTCTCCATCTCCAATCTTCACCAAGTTCATCCTAAGCTAAGGTATGTGATGTTCAACTAATGGGTCCTTCCACTCCTGGTGCTTAAAACCTCTTTTTACTAATATTGCATGATTTAAAGTTGATTTTACATGTAGGTCTTGTATATTGAGAAATTTACTGCACAGTGATTTTAGTTCATGAAAGTATAATTGTTTTTACATATTTTGAGCTCTAAATCTTGGATCTAATGTTGGAGTTGATGAGGGGTTTTGATGTGAATGTCTTGGGGGTAACATAAGGTGTTGGTTGATGGTTTTACAATAGATTTTCTTGCATGATTTCATCTCCGAATTGTGAGGTCTTTAACCCCCACAACATATCCCCAAGGTATTTGATAAAATGTCTAGTTATGGTTTTTTGAGAAAATGCAGGTCCAAAGCATAAGATATGATATAAATGATGTTATAATGATGGAATGAGCCTATGTATATGATTATTCCTATATGAAGTGTTGCACTAGAACATATGATGGATCCTAAATAAAGTGTAGAATCGACCATGCCCAATCCAGGGGGTTTGAGCACCAAAATAACCTAGTGAAGGGTTTGTACTTCTCCACTTAGTGATAGGGCGGCATCATCACTAACCTAGATAGGGGTTTATACTCGTCAACCTAGGGAAGGGTTTGTACTTCTCCACCATGGTGATGGGGCAGCATTATCACCAACCTAGATGAGGGTTATTACTCATCCACCTAAGTGATGGGGTGGTAACATCACTACCCTACCAAGGGGTTCGTACTTTGAAAATTTAGCTTGTTCTCTTCTACATATATGATACCCTATATGAGCATGGGTTACTTAAGCATGTTTTACTTATGCATTGGTCATACATGTCATGTTGCTATATTATGTCTATTGTCTATTGTTGTGCATGTTGATTATGAAACTTATCTTTTGTTGCATGGCATCCCACATACTTAGTACATTTAGATGTACTAATACATACTCTTGCCTACATGATATCACCATATAGAGATCGGTGCCCAAGTTAATCATTCTCCCCCTCTACGTGGCTAGTCGATGCTATTCCAAGCTTATTGGTGTGTCCTCCATTTCAATGACCTTAATCTATGATTGCTATTATCTATGTATTAAGATGATTTTTTATGTTTTATTTTGACTATGATGGTCAGACTGGTTACTTTGTCTTGGCCCTCGCTCTATCTATGTATTTAAAGGTGTTGTTAGACAAGTTATGTAATTATGATATGAGCTATGACTCTTTGTCTTGATGTTGATGTTTTAGTGAGCTATCCTTAGCCCCTTTTCTTCTTTATGCTTTTTTTATTTCTTTAACATGCTTCCGCGACCAATGTTGTGTAATGATAAGTTAAAAGGCTTGATTAGGGTTCCCTCGAGTTCCCCATTCGTCATGTCACGTCTATTCCTTAGTCATAGGTGATGACAGTTAGGTCCCCTAGGGCCTATTAATAACCCCTAACTGTTATATTTTAGGATATGTCTCAAGCTACTCAAGATGGTGATATGTCGAATGCAGAGGTTCATAATGCTCTATGGGTAATGGCCAAAGCGATGACAACATTGGCAACTCAACTCAATCAACAAGTGGGTGCTCCTGAGACTTCTAGTGGTGAGAGGGAAGGTAATGAGGCCAAAAGGGCTCGTATGCTGGTAAGTTCCAAAGTTCCAAAGGGAGAGGTAGAGGTGGTGTGATGCCTTATGTTAGGTGCCCAAAATGTGGTACATGCCATGATGGCCCATGCTTGAGAGGTACTAATACTTGTTATGGTTGTGGGGAGATGGCTCATATGATAAAAAAGTGTCCTCGTACGTGTAAAAAGGGGTGACAATGGGGTAATTCGTCCTAGATGCCCGAAATGTGGGAGAAGATATAATGGAGCATATTTGAGGAAGAAGGGTGCATCTTATGGTTATGGGGAGTTGGACCACAAATATGTTGATTTTCCCCATGTTCAAAAAGGATGTAAGAGAGGTCGGCCTCAAGGACAAGGTGGTCAAGTTGATCAAGGGACTTAAAGAGGGGATGAGGTGCCCGATATTATTACCAGTATGTTGAGGTTTCTTTTGACTTTTTTGTTGTGTTGTGCTTGTTTGTTAGGCCCGATGTGCCACTATTTCTTTTCTATTCTTTTTGGTTGCTAGTGGGCTTCTTGTGTGCACCAAGTTGTTGTGTGGACATTTGGTTTCTATCCTTTTGTTGAATATATTATTTCTAAAAGGTTTATAGGTGTTGATCCAGGTTCGTATTGCATTAAGTCGTGCTTGTGGCTTGTTGGATTTGGTGAGGGTGGATTTTGATGTCATGATATAGATGGAATGGTTATTTGCATGTTGTGTCTTTATGGATGGTAGGACCCGTAGAGTTAGATCCAGAATCCCTAATGAGTTTGTCTTTGAGTGGGAGGTTGTGAAATGGTAGCAAAGGAGGTAGGTCCATTTCTTGTCATAAGGTGCAATTAGTCTCTAAGGGGTTGCATTTATCATCTTGTGAGAATTGGAGGTGTTGAACCTAAGTTGTTTTGTTATTATAATTGTTATTAGTGGAAGATTAGGCCTTAAATGTCCTTTATGGCATTTTAGATTTGGGGTAGTGTCATTTGGTTTGACTATTACACCAGTTATATCTATGAGTCTTATGAGTAGGATCTTTAGTCCCTACTCTAATAGGTCTATGGTGGTTCTGGTGGTAATATAATGGTTCATTCCCCAATAAGGTAGTGCATATGAGTCATCTAAGGGTAGTACTACAAAGTTTAAAGAAGAAAGTTGGATGCTAAATAGGAGAACTGAGAGTTTGGTTGTAAGAAGTTGCCTTCCTAGGTTGTGTGGTGCCTAGTGATGGTATTAAGGTGGACCTTAGTAAGACTAAGGTGATTAGAGATTAGCCGAGACCTTGACTTCCTTGGGTATTAGGAGATTCTTGGGTTTAGCGGGCTATTATCGAAGCTTGTGAGTAGGTTCTCTTTATTGTTCCTTCTATGACTTAGTTGACCCTAAATAAGGCCAATATTGTGACTAACATTTTGAGTAGGGTGATTTGATAGGTCCAGGAGTTGTTATTCCTTGTGTTATTCCTTTGTACTAATAGGATTCATATGTGTGTCCCAGATGGTTGCATGAGTCTATTGTGGTTGTAGGGGTCTATAAGGGTTTCCCTATATTATCATTGCATAGTCTTGTCTTATGATCTTGGTTGGACTTAGCTTGATGGGTTGGACATCATGGGGTACTTTTGGCTACTTGCATAGCATGCTTCCAATGAGTGCAGAACCCGTAAGATTGTAATATGATAGTTAAGGATGATCGATCTATTTTGTCAACTACAATGGGTTAGTCACTTCTCTAAGGTTGATTTGAGGTTCGGGTTTTGTTCTCAAGTGTGGAGGAGGATAGTTGATATCCCTAAGTGTTTTTTTGAACTAACAATGATCTTTTTGAATATTGGTGGGGTTGTTTCGTTGGCTTATGCACTGGTAGTGTTTGTGGGTTTCTTGAATAAGCTCTTAAGACCCTACCGTGATATATTTGCGGTGGTCTCTAGTAATGAGGTATTACCTTGTTTAGAGCTTGTGAATCTTTTGGGCATAGTGTTGCAAGTCTTGGAGGATGAGAGATTGTTTATTGAATATGATAGGTGTGCTTTTGTAGATAGCAAAAAGATAGTTAGAATTCTTTAAGGATTTTGAAATGAGTGTGCATCATTTACCCCGATAAGGCTAATATTGCAATTGGTGCTCTAGGTATCTTAGCATGTGTTGTTGATGGTGGCAAAGAGGAGACTAGTGCGGTTCATCGGTTGGTCAGATTAGAAGTTAGGTTAAGGGAAGTTGAGTATGGTGGTGTGGCATTCTTGGTGGTTATAAATCTTCTTAGGTTAAGAGGTCTAGATTAGGTAAGGCCTTGATTTCCGCCTTATTAGAGTTGGAAGTTTTAGGTGGAAAGATGGTACAGTGGAGGTAGTCTCCTGAGGTGGAGATGGTAGTTCATGGCGATAAGTAGAATAGGTGTGGTTAAGGTTGACAAATGAGTTATGGTTATGAGTCCTTATAGGATGAATACAGATGTTGGTAAGGTTGCATACGTTTGGAGATTGCCTATGGATAGGGGTTTGGTTAATCTGCCTTTTCATACTTCTAGGTAGATGGGACGTGTTGGTGACTCTTGTGCTATAGCACTTTTTGAGATTGTAGGTGATGTGGAGGGCAAGTTTACTTAGGGTAAGGTCCTAGGGTAGTTATTGGATGGATGAGTGGAGAGGTTGATTAATGAGGATGTGGTGTTCATTAAGGCCCTCTTGAAAGGATCATCAATTCAAAGGTGTCTCTAAGGTAGCCGAAGCGGTCTTATAGGAGCGATATTCATACCTCATTCACGCTAATCAAGCCTAAGATAATGTCTAAGTCCTTTATGTGGTTCCAAGTCCTATGTTTCAGCCCTTATGTCATTCATATGCATTCATGTTTAAGTTGGCAAGTTTATGATGATTTTACACTTATGTTGAGATTTTGAAAATGGTATTTTAAATATAATGTTGCATTCTTGCTGGGGCTGATTTGTTTGTCTGGTACTTTTTTTTACCTTTGGGGATGAATGTTCTCGGGGGGAGATATTGAAACGACCCCGAAAAATGCTCGAAAATGTGCTTCGGAAGTGCCCAAAATCATAATTTTCATATATCTAAAAATTTATACGTTAATTCAAAAATTGACTTCATATTCTTGTTCAGGAGGCAAAATTGAGTGGAAAATGGGTCTAACCTGAATTTTAGAGCAACGTATAAAAATCCAAAAATCACAGGATTAGTAGGAGTAGGAGTAGTAGGAGCAGTAGCAGTAGCAGGAGCAGTAGCAGTAGCAGTAGCAGGAGCAGGAGCAGGAGTAGGAGCAGGAGCAGTAGTAGGAGTAGGAGTAGGAGTAGGAGTAGGAGTAGGAGTAGGAGTAGTAGTTTGTCTTGGCCCTCGCTCCGATCTATGTATTGCTGGATGTGTTATGTATCTACTGTTATGAGCTTTGATTCTTTCATCTCTTGATTATGATGTTATGCAAGCTTTCCCCTTAGTCCCTTGCTCTTGTTTTTCCAAATTTTTACATGTTACTTAAGTATCAATCTCTCTCCCTTTGTCCCAATTCCCCTTGTTTAAGTTTCTTGTGTTGTTTTACATTGCTTTCACGACTAAGGATGTGTAATGATATTAGTAGTAGTAGTAATGATATTATTATTGCTGTTGTTGTTATTGTCGTTATTGTTATTGTTGTTGTTATTAATTATTGTTATTATTATTATTGTTGTTGTTGTTATTGTTGTTATTACTATTGTTATTATTGTTGTTATTATTATTGTTGTTATTATTATTGTTGTTATTGTTATTGTTGTTATTATTGTTGTTATTATTATTATTGTTGTTGTTGTTATTGTTATTATTGTTGTTGTTGTTGTTGTTGTTGTTATTATTATTGTTATTATTATTGTTATAATTATTATTATTATTCAAAATTGTAATAATTATAGGGGTATCAAGTTGATAAGTCACACTATAAAAGTTTGGGAGAGAATGGTGGAGATGGGGGGTGAGAAAAGTAGTGGCCATTTCAGAGAATCAGTTTGGATTCATGTTGGGGCGATCGACTAATAAAGCAATTCATCTTGTTCAGATATTAATGGAGAAATATAGAAAAAGAAAAAAGGACCTTCATATGGTGTTGATTGATCTCGAGAATATCTATGATAAAGTTCTGAGGGATGTCCTATGGAGGCTCCTAGAGGTGAAAGGTGTCCCGATGGCATATATTATGGTGATAAAGGCCATGTATGACAAAGCCAAAACTTGGGTAATAATCATGGAGGAGACTCAAAGTATTTTCTTGTTGAGATGAGACTTCATCAAGGATTTGTGTTGAGCCCTTTTTTATTTGCCTTGGTGATGGATGAGCTGATACGGTCTATTCACGAGGAGGTTCCATGGTGTATGCTATTTGCAAATGACATAGTATTGATTGATTGAGACTCGGGCTAAAGTTAATAATAGATTGGAGGTCTGAAGACACGTTTTGGAGTCCAAAGGGTTTAAACTGAGCAGAACTGAGTACGTGGAGTACAAATTAAGTGTTGCAAGGGATGAAGAAGGCATTGATGTGAGACTTGCTGCTCAACTTATTCCCAAAAGAGAGAATTTTAAATATCTTGGGTCCATTATACAGAGTAGTGGTGATATCAATGATGATGTCACATATTGTATTGGGGAAACATGGAAAAAATGGAGGCTTACCTTTGGAGTACTGTATGATAAGAAGATACCACCTAAACTCAAAGGTAAGTTTTATAGGATGGTGGTTAGACTGTCTCTGTTGTATGGGGTGGAGTGTTGGCCAATCAAAAATTCACATGTTCAGAAGATGCAGCTTGCGGAGATGAGGATGTTGAGATGGATGTGTGGACATACCAGGAGTGATAAGATTAGGAATGACCATTCGAGAGAAGCTAGAAGTAGCCCCTGTGGCTGACAAGATAAGGGAAGCGAGACTACAATGGTTTGGAGATGTGTAAAGAAGAAGTGTTGATGCTCCTGTAAGGAGGTGTGAGAGGTTAGATTTAGGAGTCACATGGATGGGTAGAGGTAGACAAAATAAGTATTGGAGGGGATATGATCAGACAAGATATGGTGAAACTTGATTTCACCGAGGACATATCCTTATATAGGAAGGAATGGAGGCCGCGAATTAAAGTAACAGGTTAATAGGTTAGTAGGGTTAGGTTGATGGCTATTGTGAGGTATAGTAGGGCAGTAGGTTTAGTCGCATCTTTATATCTTGTCTTTCCATTATTCGCCTCATATATGTTAATTTTACCATATTTTCATCCCATCATGTGTTTTAAGCTATTTGTAACACCTAGTAAAATTACCAAAATACCTTTAGAGAAGAGATGTGCCCATAACGCATCTTCCCACGCTCTTATAGCAAATCCGAGGCTAGATATACGCTTAGCATGAACAAATAGAGTGGGAAAGTGGTCTTGGTAGATTTTTAGAGAAATTATATCAAAAGATACTTTTTTAAGCAAACATTCAGACTAGTTTTGGTATGCGACAGAGGCACGACGCGCCTCGATCGCTGACCAACACTTATATTTTCTTAAAATTTTACTATGAGATTTGAAAAATTCATTCAGAGAATTTTCAGCGACAAAATATAGAAAATATACCCAGTCTACGTCACGGACCCCACGTCCCAAGCTGGACTTTTTTTGAATTTCATGAGGGGAATTCTAGACCTTTACAAACCCCTCCAGAACTCAATATATGATTAAAATATGTTGTTTTTTAAGTATAAAAAGGGTCTTTAACCCATTCTATAGCTCTTTCTAAGTCCTTGAAAAATAAACTAGGATTAAAGAGAAGAGAAAATGAGCAAGGAATTGAGGAGTTCAAAGAGAGTATCTTGAGGTTAATTGTCCAAAAGCTTCAATCCAAGTATTTAAGGCTAAACTAAAAGCATGAGATTGTTCTCCCATGTGCCTCATAGATGGTCTTAGAAGAGTTGAAAGTTCATTAGTCTCCATACATGTTTCTTGAAGTATTATCTTGGTTAATTTCTTGAAAACTACATTATTACATCTATTTTCATATTTTGATGATCATCATAAACTTGTTGTCTTGAATTGAATACTTTTCATGAGATATTGTATACCCTTACATGATTATTTTTAAAAGCATGCATGAAAGAAGATAGGAATTGAGTCTCAAGCCTTGATTGAGAATATTGATTGTGATTGTGATTATGAAAGTGAAATGATGACAGGTTGATAATACTTGATGGTCAATAAGTCTTCCCAAATGAATTCTAATTTTTTGTCTATACTATTATTCCCTAATAATTGTTCTAAGTCTTCAAGATTTAATTGAGATGATGAGTCCCTATGTAACTGATTAAATGATGTGGGTGTCCATGAGGCTGATTTGAGATGAGTTGATCGATATGTTTTGATTGGGATGATTGTCTTATGAGCATTGAGTCTTAGGAAGAGTATCTAGCACTGGAAGAGTAAGAGTTAGTCCAACTCACACTCGTCAAACTATGTAGCCAAGCATAGGTGAGGATTAGAACCATTACATCTCATTGGGGTTCCCTCTTGAAAGAGTTCTTGAAATAATAGAGGACTAGTTTGATTTGCTAGTGGTCCCTAGTGGATTCGATTTGTTCCCTATCTTGCAAGTACGAAACAACTGTGGAAACATCAGCGTGATTGTAAGCATGATTGTTGTATAATTACTGGCTCATGAGTGATTGTTGTCGGATAAGAGAACTTCTAGAAAGTTCCCACCTTCAAGATTTTAATTTGAGACGAGTTGAAATGAGTCCCTCTGGGATAAGCCTGATTTGGTTGATGAGGTTTGATGGGTTAGATGGGTCATTTTTCTACTCTTTATTCTTGTTTTAGATAGACACTTGACACATTAGTTATTATTATTCTGAGTTGATTATGTTTTTATATTATTATACCTATTTTGGTTTTAGTCAACTATTTTACATACTACACATTCCATGTACTAACACCATTCACCGCTGCATCATGTTATGATGCAGATACAGGGATTAGAGATCATCAACAGGCGCATCGTTGAGGATCTTGGATGTTTAGCTGATTGGTGAGCCTTCCCTACTTCGAAGGATTCATTACTTTTATTTTCATCTTGACATAGAATTAGACTTTATGTAGCTTTATTTTGATTGAGGTAGCTATGGGTCTGTCATTGGCACCACCTGATAGTGATAGAGATTTCATAGACTAGAGTCGAATATTGATTGTTAAGATTGTGAGCTAATTCTTTCTACTAGCCTTTAATTTATATTATTATTTGAGATTAGATAGATGTTCTCATTTACATTCTTTATGTGTTCCGCTGATTGGTAGAATTTATTGATTGAATGATTGTGATGAGGCCAAATGGTCTGTTTGGAGACTAGCAATAGTCTTTGGGTGCCGGCCACGTCTTGGGTCCTCTCTTGGGGTGTGACAAACTTGGTATCAGAGCACAGAACTTAAGTGTCCTAGGGAGTTAACGAAGTTATGTCTAGTAGAGTCATGTTTATGTCTGTGTTATCGACTACACTCCATAAGAAAGAGGCTATAAGACATTAAGAATTATCTCACTTCTTTCTTATTCCAAATTTGTGCGATAGGGTTAAATTCTATGAAAGCTCCCTTCTGATTCGTGTGCTGCTCTAAACCTTTCAACTACGCCTCACTCACGAGGTGATAGAGACAGTAATGTTCAAAATCTTCTCGATGAGATCCCCCAAAATAAGTAATCAGAATAGTAGAGAGACTGCACCAAGCTAGAGAGAAGCCGACTAGTATGCTAAGTTGATTGACTAGAAAGAGTGTACTATTGCTCATACAAAACGTGCATTTGAGTTACCTCTAGATGTACCCTGACCCTCCCCCCTTTCAAAAATCTGCTTTCCATGTTACCCATGAGAGAGAAACTTATGTCTCTAAAGAGTTTAATGTTACCACCTAAGAGTGAGATATGATGTCTTTTAAACCTTGAGTAGAATTGAATCATCCCAGAGTTAGAAGGATGACGAGAGAAAGAAAGGGACGAGTTAGAAGGATGACGAGAGAAAGAAAGGGACTTGATTGTGGCTCATAATTGGAGTGACGTACCTATGTGGTAAGTAATAAGGTGATGAGTCGGTTGTCATAAGTTTGATGAAAGTATCGTAGGTACCCTATGATTTTCATGATGAGATATAAAGGAAAAGCTATTATTAGAATGTGATGGAGCATGCTCAAACTAGAAGGAAGTTTATATTGATATGTTGTAGTATTTATACTATTAAGGGTGAAAAGTAGAGGTTGTATAGGGGAAAAGAGTTCTTCCAATATGATAGATCTAATTAGACTTGTGATTTTTAAGTGAGAGTTTATGAAACTCATCTAGTTATGAGCTTATTCAGATAAGGAGAAATGATTGAATAAGGGAGTGGTGTTGAGTTGTGAGGAAGGGGATGTGTTGATTGAATATTTTCCATAAAATTTTAGTGCGCTCGTCCTCCCTAAATTTTTACCTAGTAGTTGTAAGTTGGTGTGATATTAGAGAGGTGTGTAATAGATGCACATATTAGTATAGGACTCTAAGCTTGAATTTGAGGAGAAATGGTAAAGAGGAGACAAAAGCGTGCGAGTGGTAGTCTTAGTCGGAGATTCGCTCTAAGAGGTTGCCATAGTGTGTGCTCGAGAGGAAAATGCTGATTTGTAAGGAAAAGTGATATTATGGCAGAGTATGATTGCCCCTTAGGTAAGAATCTTATTCTTGTGGATAGTGATTCCTTGATCATGTAGAGGTATATGCTTATAGCCTAGTAGAGGAAATTGGTTCGCAAGACTTGAGAGACGACCCTTGAGCTAAGGGGGAGATGGTGATGTGATATATCGAAGTAGATTTGAGTTTTCGATGGTGATAGGTTGATTTGGATGAGGCATTCTTTGCCATCTCGTATGTTTCTTATACTTTAGTGAAGATGATACTCTATTCCCATCTGGTATATGACTGTTGTGCCCATGGCATAGTCCTATATACCACTTGTTGATTGTTATGCATATTGAGTTGTGAGGATGAAAAATGATGAATTAATTAATTAATTTTGATCTGACCCCATGGATCTAAGTGTATCCACTCCTAAGTTGAACGAGATGTGACCCTGAGTTTTACACTATGTATAGTTCTATGAACTCAGAATGAGTCTTGATAGACGAGAGAGATCGTACTTCATTACAAATGTCCTCAGACAAGATTTCTTGATTGAATTATGCTAATCATCTACGTTGCTAACCCTTTGAGTGATCCAACTTTCTAGTCTTAATAGAAATGTTGATGGTATTCGTGCTTATTTTGTGCAAAGGAGTAGTAGTTGGGGTTTTGCCAAAGGGGGAGATTAAGAATTCCTCTAGGCCCTAGTAGTGATATTGATAGTAGTAGGCAGAGAATAAGGGAGGAGTGAATGCATCCTTATTATGACATTGGTGTTGTACTTGTGTCATATATGGATAGATATATGGAGGAGGGGAGAGATGAGACCTTGTGATGCGCAACAGATAAGTAAGAGTATATTAGAGTACCTTTGAGTGGGAGCTCATTGAATGGTGGAGATAGAGGTGCTAAGTAGGCTTGAAAATTCAAGGCAGAGTTGAGGTGGTTAGAGTGATAGGCTTGAATATGTGGTTGTTGTTATGAGAGTATTGATAACAGACTATTGAAGACTTCATGATGAGTATTTCATGTAATGATAATGAGGTAGTGACGAGGACTGGTGATTTCTTAAAGAAAGTCCCTATAGGAGGATAGAGCTTGAGTGTTGAGGGTTAGCCTTGTATGGATATGATCATCTTAGCAATAACACCTTGAGAATCAGAGGTAGGGTTGAATGGAATAAGAGGATATGGATAGGTAGAGAGTTGAATTGGAGCTATAAGCTTAAGTTGATGGAGTAGAGTGCCATGAAAAGGAGCCCAATTGAGATGAAGTGCTAAGTTTGAGAGTTGTACATATAGTCTTATGTATCGATGGTCCCATTCTGGATTAGAATTGATGGTTCCTTCTTGAGTTCATACAATTGATTGATGAAGTGTTTAAACAATTCAAATTGATTAAGTTTTAACGTTCCATTCATGCTTGATGGTGAAAATGTCTAAGAGAATATCTCTACTCTTGATCTGAACCAATTTGTCTGTTCTGAGTGACTTGTGACTGTCCAGATTAGTTGATTGAGTATTGAGAGGAGTCTTGATTGTTATTCATGCCTAATTATGAGAATGTTGAAGGAAATGTTCTTACCCTTAACCTAATTGATGTTTTTATCCTTGAGTTGATATGTTTATTCTTAAGTCTGAGTAGAATTTTGTTGAGGTTGATGAGGAGTCGAGAATTTGAGTTATTGAGTGAGTTTTGAGAAGAATTTGATTGTTATTCGTTCCTTGATGTCTACCTTACTCATCATTCGAGGACGAAAGATTCCAAAGGGAAGATAATGTAACACCTATTAAAATTACCAAAATAACCTTAAAGGAGAGATGTCTGAATAACCCGACTTTCCATGCTCTGAAGGCAAATCTGAGGCCAGATATGGATCAGCATGAAAAAATTAAGTGAGAAAATAGTCTCGATTTTTTTTAGAGCAACTGAATCAAAAGATAATTTTTTTATACAAAAATGTGGACCAGTGTTAGTGTGTGACAAAGGCGCGATATTGCTCCCCAGCATACACAAGTGTACGTTATCTAGGAAGTAATATAGTGGCCCTACTTAAAGAGTTGGGTAATCAAACCCAAAGGATTTGAATAAAACCAGCAATCAATCTCAGTTATTGCATTTATGGTGCTTTTGGTAAAAAGATTATGTAATTAAGTAAAGTAAATGAAAAGAACTAATTTCTACTAACTAATCTGAATTTCACCAACAAGATATCAATTAATGAGCAATTCTAAGGTTGTAGCTTTTATGACTCCGTTTAGTCTTAACAATGTTTATCTATGTTTAGGTTCCTGATTACTGATTCACGGGGTTTAAATTACCTGAACTGGGTTGCACGCCTCTGCTGAACTATCGTTATTGACTGCCTAACTACATCGTTGAAAGGGGATAAACGGACCAATAAAAATGCATCAAAGTTATCTTCCCATCTTATGAACTGAGCGAGGTGTAAGGGTAGTTGTCACGGGTATCCTTTACATGAATCAACCTAGTTTTCTAGTCAAACAAGCTCCCTATACTATTGCGTTCTATCTACTCCAACATCTCTCGAATTTAGAGTGAACAACTAATGTACTCCCTAGTTGGCCAGATTCAAAAGTATAGATATAAATAGCATAGGAATAATCAAAAGAACTCATTCATAGATGTTTCAAGTTAAGAACTACACATTGTCTGTGGCTACAACCTTGGAATATGGAGACTTAGTCACTCATGTAAGTGAAATACACCATGAATGATATAGAAAACATAAAATCTCAAAGAATAAAGATTAAATTAACCAAAATACTCTAAGAAAAGGGTTCTCTGTCATCTCTACTAAGTTTCTTGCATAAAAACAAAATGTAAACCTAAAGTCTGTGATAGAATAATAATAAAAATCCTGTAATTCAACTTTTCTACATCGTGTCCTCGAGTCCATGAAGCGGACCCCTTGCATTTACAGAGTTCTCGCTTAATTTGCTGATTAGACACTTTGGCACATCTTTTGCATAGTTCCAAGATGCGAACCTTGCACATTTTCCTGATTCACACCTTTTTCTGCATTTTTCAGCTTCCATAACTTTGTCCCAAGTCTGTCATGTGGACTTTGGTCTTCCTGCTGCTTCTACAGACTTTCATCTTTCGAGTTCCAGGTTGTATTCTTCATTCAAATCCGAATTTAACACTGAATTTTCCCAATTAAAGTAAAATCCCGCAAAAACATAACCAACTGGTGCATTTGGCCCTATGTTAGCAAAATAAAAGAAAAATGGACTAAAACACCTAGACTCTATGAAGTTACCTTCTAAATAGTCTCTATTTACAAGTATTTTTGGCTAATTAAGCGTATTAATATGCCTAAGATCACCACCCCACACTTAGAGCTTTGTCCGTCCTCGAGCAAATCAAGACACATGCATGAGACTCCCTATGGTAATATGTACAGCAAACATCATGCGACCAAACTCTTTGAACTATGGTGAACCACTTACAGTGGTTTGGTAGAATCTACTTGCTCCCAGCACTCATGTACATATGCGGTCTCATGCAAAATATTCAACAGTTTATCTAGTTACTGATCTACGATGATTATGTTCCCTCACCAAGAAAGAGTTACCAATACACACCACTAAGAACCTAAATAAAAGATTAAAAATGGGTACACAAACAACTCTAGCTCTCGAAAAAGATATCTCATATTGCTCTTACATTCCATAGGCTTGCGCTTAATGTAGAACTTAGACCAAGCTGGGATTTTCCTTAGAGGAAGTCTAAGATGTCTCATTTGTTTCACCATATCCAATAAAGTATCCCACCAGCTCGCAGCCTACATTACAACCAAATGAATACCTACGTGATCCTCTAAGGAAAATCCCAGCTTAGTCTAAGTTCTACATTAAGGGCAACCCTATGGAATTTAGGAGCAACATGAGACATCCTTGCGGAGAGCGAGAGTTATTTGTGTACCCATTTTTAATCTTTCATTTAGGTTCTTAGTGGTGTGTATGGGTAATTCTTTCTTAGTAAGGGAACACTATCATCGCAAGTCAGTAACTAGACGAACTGTTGAACATTCTGCATGAGCCTGCATTTGTACATGAGTGCTAGGAGCGAGCAGATTCTACCAAGGGCACTGTAAGTTGTTCACCATGGTTCAAAGAGTTTGGTCGCATGATGTTTGTTCTACATATTACTATTGGGAGTCTCATTCATGTGTCTATTTGCCCAAGGACGGACAAAGCTCTAAGTGTGGGGTGGTGTTCTTAGGCATATTGATAGCCTAATTAGCCAAAAATACCCATAAATAGAGATGAGTTAGAGGGTAGATTCATAGAGTCTAGGTGTTTTAGTCTATTTTTCTCTTATCTTGCTAACATACGACCAAGTGCGTCGGTTGATTGTGTTTTTGTAGTATTTTGCTTTAATTGGAAAAACTTAAAAGTTAAACCCAGATTTGGACAAAGAACACGCCAAGAACTCGAAAGATGAAAGTTAGTAGAAGCAGCAGAAAGACCAAAGTCCACGTGATAGACTTGGGACAAAGTTGTGGAAGCTAAAAAAGGCACAAAGCAAGAAAATGTGCAAGGTCCACGTCGCGGACCTGTGCAAAAGATATGCCAAAGTGCCTAGTCAGTAAATTAAGCGAGAACTCAGTAAATGCAAAGTGTCCACATCTCAAACTTGAAGACACGATGTGGAAAAATTGAATTACGAGATTTTTATTATTATTTATATCATAAACTTTAGGTTTACATTCTGTTTTTACGCAAGAAACTCAATAAAGACGATGGAGAACCCTTTTCTCAAAATATTTTGGTTAGCTTAATCTTTATTCTTTGGGATTTTATGTTTACATCATTCATGGTGTATTTTACTTACATGAGTGGCTCCATATTTTGGGGTTGTGGCCACAGACAAT
Source organism: Solanum sejunctum (assembly GCA_025642045.1). NCBI lineage: Eukaryota > Viridiplantae > Streptophyta > Magnoliopsida > Solanales > Solanaceae > Solanum > Solanum sejunctum. The sequence goes on along the minus strand of JAOTQJ010000099.1, from coordinate 5,364,047 downwards.
GTGTAGTTCTTAACTTTAAACATCTATGAATGGATTCTTTTGATTATATATTCCTATACTATTTATATCTATACTTCTGAGTCTGGCCAACTAAGGAGTACATTAGTTGTTTACTATAGATTTGAGAGATGTTGGAGTGAATAAGACGCAGTAGTTAGGGAGCTTGCTTGACTAGGAAACTAGGTTGATTCGTCTAAGGGAGACCCATGACAACTACCCTTATAAATCGCTCAGTTCATAATACGGGAAGATAACTTTAATGCATTTTTATTAGTCTGTCTATCCCCACTCACTGAGGTAGTTAGGCAGTCAATAACGGTAGGCTGGTAAAGGTGTGCAATGCAACCCTGTTTAGATAATTTAAACCCGTGAATCAGTAATCAGGAAATCAGACATAGATAGACATTGTTAAGACTAAACAGAGTCGTAAAAGTTACAACCCTGAAATTATTCATTAATTGATATCTTGTTGGTAAAATTCAGATTAGTTAGTAGAAATTGATTCTATACATTTACTTTACTTAATTACACAAATCATTTTACCAAAAGCACCATAAGCGAGATAACGGAGATGGATTACTGGTTTTATTCAAATCCTTTGAGTTCGACAACCTGACTCTTTAAGAAAGGTCATATATTACTTATTAAACCACGTACTCTTGCGTGTGCTGGGGAGAAACACACTACGCACCTTCATCGCAGACTAACACTTATATTTTTTTTAAAGATTTTCTTTGGATTTGACAAACTCATTCGGAGAATTTTTGGCGAAAAATATCCCAATCCACATCGTAGACCCCACATCCCAAGATGTACTTTATCAAATTTCCTGAGGGGCATTCTAGATATTTTCAAACCCTTTCTAGGCTTAATATATGATCAAAATAGGTCTTTTTAAGCACAAAAAGTGTCTTTAAAACATTCTAAGCCTTTTAAGTCCTCAAAAACAAGACTAGGGTTAAAGAGAAGAGAAGAGAAAATTCAGGAGTTCAAATAGAGTATCTTGAGGTTAATTGTCCAAAAGCTTCAATCCAAGTATATAAAACTAAACTAAAAGCATGGGATTATTCTCTCATGTGCCCCATAGATGGTCTTAGAGGAGTTAAAAGTTCATGAGTCTCCATATATGTTTCTTGAAGTATTATCTTGGTTAATTTCTTGAAAACTACATTACTTACAACTATTTTTATATGTTGATGATCATCATAAGCTTATTTTTTTAAATTGAATACTTTTCATGAGATATTGTATACCCCTACATTATTATTTTTAAAAGCATGCATAAAAGAAGATAAGGATTGAGTCTAGAGCCTTGATTGAGAATGTCAATTGTGATTGAATTTTGTGAAAGTGAGAATGACGATAGGTTGATAGTACTTGATGGTCCATAAGTCTTCCCAAATGAATTCTAATGATTTATCTATTTGATTTTTCTCTAACGGTTGTTCTAAGCCTTGAGGTTTTGATTGAGATGATGAGAGCCCGATTGAGATTGATGAGAGCCCCTATGAGACTGATTGAATGATGAGGGCCTCCACAAGGCTGATTTGAGATATGTTGATTGAGATGTTTTGATTGGGATGATTGTCTTATGAGCATTGAGTCTTGTAAAGAATATCGAGCATTGAAAGAGTAAAAGTTAATCCAACTTGCACTCATAAAACTACGCAGCGAAGTATAGGTAAGGATTAGAACCATTACATGTCATTGTGGTTTCCTCTTGATAAAGTCCCTAAAACAATAGAGGACAAGTTTGATTTGCTAGTAGTCCTTAGTGGATTTGATTCGTTCCCTACCTGGTAAGTACGGAATGGCTGTGGAAACATCAGCGTGATTGTTGTACAATTATTGGCTCATAAGTGATTGTTGTCATTTAGGAGAAACTCCAAGAAAGTTCCTACCTTGAGTATTCTGATTTGAGATGAGTTGAGATGAGTCCTTTTGGGACGAGTCTGATTTGATTGATGAGGTTTGATGGGTTAGATGGGTCATTTGTCTACTTTTTATTCTTGCTTTAGATGGACACTTGCCATGTTAATTGTTATTATTCTGACTTGATTATTGTTTCTATATTACTCTACTTGTTTTGGTTTCATTCAACTATTTTACATACCGTACATTCCATATGCAGATACATGGATTAAGGATCATCAATAGGAGCATCATTAAGGATCTTGGACGTTCAATTGATTGGTGAGCCTCCCTTACTTTAGAGGATTTATTACTTTTATTTTTATCTTGCCGTAGAGTTAGACTTTGCTTAGTTTTATTTTGACTGAAGTATCCATGGGTCTGTCATTGGCACCATTTGATAGTGATAGAGGCTTCATAGACGAAAGTCAAATATTGATTGTTAAGATTGCGAGCTAGTTCTTTCTACTAGCCTTTCATTTATAGTATAATTTGAGATTAGATAGATGTGCCCATTTACATTCTTTATGTCTTTAGTTGATTAATAAAGTTTATTGATTGAATAATGGTGATGAAGTCAAGTGGTTCGCTTAGGGATCAGCAATAGTCTCTGAGTGCCGACCACGTCTTCGGTCCCCTCCGGGGCATGACACTATTAGTCACTCTTTCTATTTCCTTTTCTCTCCTTCCCTGCTTTTCATATCTAGTTTATTTTTCTTATGAGTTTTTGAGACGAGGGTTCCCAGGAAATAACATTTCTACCTCTATGAGGTATTGGTAAGGTCTGCGTACATTTTACCCTCTCCAGATTCCATATATGGGATCCCATTGGGTATTATTTGTTGTTGTTGTTGCTATAGATTAGAATACTAAGTTCGTTATACAATCACAGAGTACTAACTTCAAACTAGTGTCCAGATAGTGCAAAATGAAAACCAATGCAAAGCAAGAACCCGATTATCGATGCTCTACTAATAGACCCTTCCTTTGAACGTTGATTCGAACTCCCACTCAGAACGATTTCTGGACAAGGATTGGTTTTCTTTCAAACATCAGATCTCGAGTACAAGCCAAGGAGAAAGATTGTCATCTCAGGCATACCATCAATAGATTAAGGAAAGGTTAGGCAGAAAGCGCGCTAATCAAATCCTATCCCTTCTTGGTCCCGCCTAACTAATTTCATTCCATCTCCCTATGAGCTCATAGTCACTAAGAGGAAGAAAAGCTTGTTCCATCATTTTCAGAGGAAATCGAACTCAAGTAAAGCTAAGCCGAGTTTGTATCCTACCTTTGCTCCCGGGCATTCACTGCCAATCACTCCTAAATCTACTTGGTATAGACTGCTAAATCAATTCCTCATGGCTTGAAACAAAAATCCTCTCAGTAGCCCGTGTATATTAGTCAAAGATGTGACTTTCACAGAAACAAAAATCCTCTCAATAGCCCGTGTATATTAGTCAAAGATGTGACTTTCACAGGGTCAATTGCTCTTTGCCGTCAAATGAAAAGTTAGCTCATAGGGGTGGCATTGGTACTCTGTGGAAGATGCGTGAATTGGCCTGCTGAACCGATCTTGCTTAGGGCGGGTGACCATCTTCTAATTGAAGATAAGCAGGGGAAGTAAGAGAAGTTATTATTATTGTTATTATTATTGTTGTTGTTGTTACTATTGTTGTTATTATTATTGTTATTTTTATTATTGTTATTGTTATTGTTATTATTGTTATGAATTCACTATTATTATTATAGTGTTTTTTGCTACAAGAAAACGTACCTAATAAGTGTTACTTAATTAGGTGTAGCACATATCCACGATATTTTAAATTTAACTTTTAATTTAATTGTTCAAAGTTCTATAGTGTTTTATTAGTAGTAGTAATAAATTTAAGGCCCGTAGTACAAACCCAATATAAAGATTGCACTTTTTTTAGTAAACTTTAATATATTACTTTATCATTGTTTCAAATGTTCATGCGATATAAATGCATCATTTACAACCAAACATAGGCAAGCTGAATCCAAGAAATTCTATGTATGTTTAGATTTTGAATTAGCATATTTCATATTTGAGGAATATATAAAATATTGATATCTTTGAAAAAATCGTCAATCTTCATATATTTTCGCAAGTGATATTTATTTTCCACAGTTGTTATCTTCTATTTCTAATATTTGCACCAAAAGCTTTGCATGTGTGATAATATATACAAATCTTTATTCAACTCAAGTATAATTGATTTGTTTTTAGCTTTGTCGGTAAATTATAATTCATTTTATTATTGTCTTCAATAAGTAGAAATAGTTCTATTTATGTTGATGTCAATATTGAAAGTATTTAATAAAAAGTTAATTTCTAATTTTACAAAAATTAAAAAAAAAATCATGAAAGCAGCTTTATTTCTATATATAATAATAACAATTACCTTGATGTTAAATTCTAAATTAAATTATTAAAGAAAAATTAATATTGAACTCTAAATATCATACCGTAAAAGAAAATTTTGAATCTTAGCCCCACAAAATAACTAATATACTTGTTTTTTCTTTTGTAGGTTGTTTTTCCCTTTATTTTGTTCTTTAGTATTTTGCTTTCTTTATATTTCTCAACATGATCCTTTTCTATTGACATTTTCTTTTGTTCTTTTTCTTTATTTTATAACTCCTCATTTTTCTTTATTTTGTAATTTAATATTCTTCAAATTTGAATATTAACATATTTTTTTCTTCAAATTTTCTCTATTAAATAGTTTATCATATTTGATGTTAAGAAAATATCTTACATGAAAATAAAAAACTAATAACTTTTAATATTTCAACGAATACATCATCAAATCATTATTTTCTTGACAAACAAATATTATTTTCTCTTTCCGACACTAAATTTGGTATTTTCTTTAAATTAAATAAAAAATATTGATACATCATTTTTAAGACTGTTTTAATAATCAACATACGAACTTTAGTAATGGTCATATTATGTAACTTAATACAAAAAATATGATGAACTAGTAATCCTTAAAATACAAAAGCTTAAGGTAATCTATAAGAAGGCCAAGTCTGAAGCAAAGATGGCGGTGACGAATACTAAGTCAGCAGCGCTTGAGCTTCTTTATGAGGAGCTAAGTGATAAAAGCGGGAAAAAGAGATTGTATAGGCTTGCTAAAGTAAGAGAAAAGAAAGCTCGCGACTTGGACCAAGTGAAGTGCATTAAGGATGAGGAGGGCGAGGTGTTGTTGGATGACACTTCCATTAAATTAAGGTGGCAAGCTTACTTTCATAAACTCTTAAATGAAAAAGGAGATAGAGATATTGAGCTAGGTAAGTTGGCGCACTCTGAAATCATCGTGATTTTGGGTATTGCAGGTGGTTCAGAGTTGAGAAGGTAAGACGGGCTATTAGTAGGATGAAGAGGGGGAGGATGATCGGGCTTGATGAGGTTCCGGTAGACTTTTGGAAGAATATGATCAAGGATGGTATTGAGTGGTTGACTAGACTGTTCAATGCTATTATAAAGACTAACAAGATGCCTGATGAATGGAGGAGTACAATGGTTCCATTGTACAAGAATAAGGGAGATATTCAAAACTGTAATAATTACACGAATATCAAGTTGTTAAGCCACACTATGAAGGTTTGGGAGAGAGTAGTGGAGATGAGGATGCGAAGAGTAGTATCTATATCGGAGAATTAGTTTGGATTCATGCCAGGGCGGTCGACTACTGAAGCTATTCATCTTGTTTGGAGATTAATAGAGAAATATAGGGAAAGAAAGAAGGACCTTCATATGATGTTCATTGATCTCGAGAAGGCATATGACAAAGTCCCAAGGGATATCTTATGGAGGTGTCTAGAGGTGGAAGGTGTTCAAGTGGCATATATTAGGGCGATTAAGGACATATATGATAGAGGCAAAACAACTCGAGTAAGAATGGTAGGAGGAGACTCAGAGTATTTTCCTATTGAGATGGGACTACATCAAGGATCTGTGTTGAGCCCTTTCTTGTTTGCCTTGGTAATGGATGAGCTAACGCGATCTATCTAGGAGGAGGTACCATGGTGTATGCTATTTTTATATGACACAGTACTGATTGATGAGACTCGAACTAAAGTTAATGGTAGGTTGGAGATCTGGAGACATGCCTTGGAGTCTAAAGGATTCAAATTGAGTAGGACTAAAACTGAGTAATTGGAGTCCAAATTCAGTGTTGAGAGGGATGAAACAAACTTTGATATGAGGCGTGCTACTTAACCTATCCCCAAGAGGGAAAACTTTAAGTATCTAGGGTCCATCATCCAGTGTAGTGTTGATATCGATGATGATGTCACACATCATATTTGGGGCAGCATGGACTAAATGGAGGCTTGCCTCTGGAGTATTGTGTGACAAGAAGATACCACCTAAACTCAAAGGTAAGTTTTACAGAGTGGTGGTTAGACCATCATTGCTGTATGAGGTCGAGTGTTGGCCAATTAAAAAGGCACATGTTTAGAAGATGCATGTCGTAGGGATGAGGATGTTGAGATGGATGTGTAGGCACACTAGGAGTGACAAGGTTAGGAATGAGACCATTCGAGAGAAGCTAGAGGTGGCCCCGGTGGCCGAAAAGATGAGGGAAATGAGACTGCGATGGTTTGGACATGTGCAGAGAAGGAGTACCAATGCTCCTATTAGGAGGTGTAAGGGGTAGAAGTAGACCCAAAAAGTAATGGGGAGAGGTGATTAGACAGGATATGCAGAACTTGATCTCACTAAGAATATGACCTTAGATAGAAAGAAGTGGAGGTCTCGAATTAGGGTAGCAGACTGATTGGTAGAGTTAAGGGATACATGGGCTTGGGGTATAGTAAGTTTAGGTGGAGGACGTATTTTTTTAATCATGTGTTCTCATTATCTGTTATATTATGTGTTAGTTTTATAATATTTACATACTGCCATGTGCTATTCATTGTAGTCGCTCTTTCTGTTCCTTTCTCTTTCCTTTTTATCATATCTAGTTCTTTTTGCTTATGGTTTTTGAGATGAGGATTCCGAGGAAACAACCTTTCTACTTTTATGAGACAGTGGTAAGGTGTGCATACATTTTACCTTCCCATACCACTTGTGGAATTTCACTGGGTATGTTATTGTTGCTGTAGTAGTAGTAATCCTTAAAATTATTTTTAGGAGCAAAAAATCAACTATACAAACACATTTTATTTTAAATTAGTTTAATATATTTTTTCTAAAACATGTCCAAACAAACTTAATATTTATTATTGTTTGCTAAAACTTAACTAATAAAAACTTTTCATTTTAACACAATTACAAAAATATTCTTATCGGCCCATAACAAAAGTAAGGTCATGTATAGATTCTTCTAGATTTTTATTTTGACAATTAATTATACTATTATTATTATTTTTCTCCTTAAATAAATTTAAAATTACTAAGACGTTGTTGGTTGTCATTCTCATGACTTTTCTATAAAATAGAAATAAATAGATAGAAATAATATATAATAATAGATATTAGATAGAAGAGAAATATGAAAAAGAAAAAATATTTCTAGATTTTTATTTCTAATATTAAACCATTCAACTATCTCTTTGCCCTTAAATATAGTAATATTTTCAAAATTACCATTGGTCGTCATTGACATTTCTATATAGTATAAATATAAATAACTAAAAGTAATACCTTTGATTATTTTATGTTTTTATCTGTTTATCTATAAATTGCCTTTTATTTCTAATGGTAATAATATTAAATCATTATTTATATTATTAGTTGGGGAAAAAAAAACAAATGCCATTAAATTTAAAAATGGAAAATACCAAAAATAAACATTATGAATTTCAAATAACCCCTTTTAAGAAGAACAAAACATTTTGAAAAGGCACTCCTGCACTGCATCTCGCCGCTAGTTTTTCTCGCAGGCCGGCGACCGCCGCAATTTCTCTCCGGCGAGTTGGAGAGAAAGCGATGCTAAGGAACCCAACTACAGTAAGGACGCTGCGAAATCTGATGGAAAATAAGTGTCAGACTGCTGTCCAGCAGAAGGTGCATTTTCACTATAACCACACTGATTCGTGCAAGTTCTCCAGATGGACCTCCAGGTAAGTTTACCATAACACTTCATTTTTCAGAATCTTTTTGGGGTTTCTTAATATTATAATTTGGTTCTAAAATGAAAATTTAGAATTTCCATGGTTATGACTCTTCTAAGCATTCATATCTAGTCTCCGATTTCATTGACTTAGTTTATTTATTTAATTGATGATTTATGGTGTTCATTGAGCAGGGATTTGACAACTATATAGCTATATTTCCATTTCGTAACTCAGTATGGTCTTTAACAGTGCAGGTGCTACTCACCGGTTGTTATAGATTAGGACTTTAATTACTTTAGAATAACTCAGATAATATAGGACTATTCATGTATTTTATCTGCTCCTATTTCCTAGGAGTTAGTTTAGCACAATCGATTCACTTTGCCTTGTATCAAAATTGTACTGGAGACTCATTAACAATACACAATTTTCATCTTGCTTCTCTGCAATCAAATGCGATCCAAGTTTTTTCTTCGTCCATATGGCCACTACTACCCTCGTTGCTAATGCTGACTCTGTCCCTGTCCTCAAGCACCTAATTCAATTCAATCCATCTTCCCAGCTGCCCATTAAACTCTCTTGCAACCATAATTTCAGCGTGTGGACGACCCAAACTACCATGCTCCTTCATGACCATGACCTCTATAGTCATCTTGACGGTACCAAAGTGTCCCCTCCCGAAACTTTCAGCACCAATGGATTGCAACTTGAGTACAAGGATTGGTTTCGTCAGGATAAGCTGATCCAAAATGTTCTCATGGCCTTTGTTGATGTCGCAATTGCATCCATGGTCGCTTCTGCAATCAACTCCAAAGCTATGCGGGATCAACTTAACACTTCCTTTGTGAACAAATCACCAACTTGCATTTTCAGCATTCGTCACTATCTCAATCGAGTCAGCAAAGACATCACATCACTTGTTGGATATACGTGGGAAATTCACTCTCTTTTTGATGAACTAGCCATAGTAGGTTCCCCCTCAATAATGAGGAACTCGTGGTGAAAATATTGAGTGGACCCGAGCCAGAGTTTGGTGAAATCTCAGTAGCCATAAGGGCGCGGGAATCTCCAATTAGCTATGTGGAGCTTTTTGATAAGCTTCTTGATCATGAAATGTTCCTCAAGCATGAGGACCTCAAGAGGACTACCACCTAGATCAGAACAACTATTGCTCAACGATCGACAAATCCTCCATCAGCCTCCTGCACCAATTGACGCCCACCCAACAACAGTAATTGGTGTCCCCAAAACAGACGTCCCCAAAACAGACAGCAACATGAAAGCAACACTAACCTGTATTCTATGGATCATTTGCAGTGGCGCGACTTTCCCCAACAACTCTCACAAGTCTGATGTCAACTTTGCAACAAATTTGGGCTTACCGCAAATGTTTGTTGCTCTCTGTCCCACAACCACTTTGAAGAAAGAGCAATTTTGTTGCATAAACAACACCCAATGACCCCTGTATTGTCGATTCGAGCGCGTCTCGCCATATTACCTCTACACCAACAACCTTCACGATGTTCAAGCATCTCACCATATTACCTTTGACACCAACAACCTTCACAATGTTTAAGACTTCAATGAGGTCGACGAAGTGACGAGTCATTTACTTGCATCAAATACTACCTTTAAACTCTCCAATATTTTCTGTGGTCCATCCATCAAATGCAAGCTTATTTTAGTCAATCAATTTTGCAAAGACAATCTAAACTCAATGGAATATTTTAGTGCTAAATTTCTTGTGAAGGATCTGACTGCACGAACACCTCTTCTGCGCGGCCCGAGTAAAGCAGGACTCTATGAATGGCCGTCGCTATCTCAATCAAACATCAACATTGGACCTTCCTTAAATCTGTGGTATCGAAGATTAGGCCAACCCCATTCTCGCGTTTTATTTACACTTTTAAATAATTCTCATCTTCCATTTTCTTCAAAAGATCAGTTACTTATTGTAATTCTTGTTGCTGCAACAAAGCATACATATTTCGATTTGATTCAAACACTTTGTCCAGCAACTCTCCATTAGAAATAATTTACAGTAATTTATAGGGTCTCTCTCCTGTTTTCTCCATTTATAAAAAGCGATATTGTTTATTTGTAGATCAGTATACCAAATAGATTTGGTTGTACACAATGAGAAACAAACATGAAGTGCACAAAGTATTTCAAAGCTTACATCCTGTGCTTGAAAAATATTTTGGCTACAAAATACTCACATTTACACTGATGGTAATGGAGAATATCAAAACCTACAACTATACCATAATTCCAACGGCATACAACACCTTGGCTTTCTCTCTCGTACTTCTCAAAAGGTTGCCTTGGTTGAAAGACGTCGTCACCACCTTATCGAGACAACGAGGAAACACTGCTTCATCAAGCAAGTTTACCTTTTAATTTTTGGACATTTGCTTGCCATCATGCTGCCTTTCTGATAAACCTCTTGCCAACCACCACGTCTTTGATAACAAATCTCCCTTTGAAACTCATTATAATGAGCCACCAACTTTTGAATCTCTTCATACGTTTGGTTGTCTATGCTACCCATGGCTATGAACAGATGCCCAGAATAAATTAGAGTCGTATTCCAAATCTTGTGTCTATCTTGGTTATCTTGTCACTCATCATTGCCATTAGTGTTTTGGACCCACAAGCTCCAAACTTTTTCTTTCATGGGATGTAAAATTTTTAGAAGATATTTTCCTGTTTGCTAATCTTTTCTCTTCCTTAAAACAAAGTTTTTCATCTTTAACTTGAGGCGATACTTTAAATCATAATAATTTAGCAATGGAACATACTTTAAACAATAATCATCCAGATTTAGTGATGTTGCCCCCCACCTTCCCGTTGATACGAGATACACGCCAAGATATCTGCTCACTTCTTGCTACTCAGGGGAAAAACCCATAGTTGGATCAATCAACCACTCCCAATCAAGTAATCTTCTTCAAAATACCTAATCTCTTAATATGCATCGACATTCCTATGTTAGTGATACCCTACCATCCCACTTTATATTTCAAAGCCAAGCCCCAGCCCTCTCTATTCGTCCTTTCTCCCTACATCGCGAACAACCAATTACTCATGTCTATCGATGTCGCCCGAACTTATCACCTAATATATCGACACAATCCCTCAATCTTACCAGAGGTGCAAGCAGTAGCCCTCTTGATGTGCGTTCAACCATTGAACCAATAGTTTAAGTTCCACAAACAGGCCAAAACCATGTAGTGACAAGGTCGCAAAATTAGCAATGCAAAATTGTTGATTACACTGCCAAATAACGCAACATGCACCTCTTATATCGGTAACCTACAAACAAACACACAAATTTCCAAATTGGAGAGATACTATGCAGTTTGAGTTTGATGCATTAATGAGGGATCAGACTTGGGAGTTGGTTTCACCGAACCACAACCGAAATGTTGTTCCCTGTGAGTGTGAGTGGTTGTTCTGGATCAAAACTAAGCTTGATGGTTCCATTGACAGGTATAAAGCACGTTGTGTTGCAAAAGGGTTCACTCAAAGACCTGGGGTTGATTTTCATAAGACATACAATCCCGTGGTTAAACCTACCACAATTCACACTGTCCTCACCCTTGCTGTACAAAAAGTTGGGCATTATATCAAATCAATGTGAATAATGCTTTTCTCTGAGGAAAGCTTCTGGAGGACTTCTATATGACTCAACCCCTTGGCTATGAAGATTCACATCTGATTATGTCTGCCATCTCAAAAAGGCTATCTACGGCTTGCGGCAAGCTCCTAAAGCATGGTATGATGCCGTCACCAATTGTTTGATCCAAATGGGGTTTCACATGTCTAGTCCTAATAATTCTGTATTTTTTCTGCATAATTTGGGAGTCACTATTTATATTTTTATTTATGTGGACGATATCATACTCACAGGCAGCAATGACGCATTCATTCAGCAAGTTATTACCTCTTTTTCCAAAAAATTCTCTCTCAACTATCTTGGTTTATTGCACTATTTCTTGGGCATTGAGATACATAGGGATGCCAATGGTTTGCTTCTTAGTCAATCTAAATACATACAGGAGTTGCTACATGACACTAAGATGCAAGAATGCAAAGGAGTTCAGTCACTGATGAGTATGTCGCCACTACTACTGGCGAATGATAAAGCTCCCAAAACTGATGGCAAAGAATATAGGAGTGTACTTGGTAAGCTTAGTACCTTTCGCTTACCCGACCTGATGTCACATATGCGGTCAACAAGCTAACTTAGTTCAACACCTCTCCCTTTGTGGTTCAATGGAAGGCCGTGAAACATATCCTTTGGTATCTTAAAGCCACATCCCACTATGGTATTCTTATTTCCCCACAACAATCTACGAATCTCTATCTCTATGCCTATGCTGATGCAAATTGGGCAGGTGATATTAGTGATCGCCGCTCTATCTACGGTTACATTGTTTATAAAGGTATGTAATGTTGGCCTATTTCTTGGTGCTCTCGTAAGCAAACCTACTGTCTCCCGCTCCTCCATTGAGGTTGAGTATTGGGCAGTTGTTTCCGCCTTGTCTGAAACAAACTGGATCACTCACTTGCTCAAGGATCTTCATGTGCCACTCTCTGCTGCTCCTACAATACTTTGTGATAACCTTGGGGTCCTCTACATTGCAGAAAATTTGGTACATCATACAAAAATGGACCTCGAAGTTGATCTTCACTTTATTTGCAGCCAAGTCCGCAGTGGCCTAGTTCGAGTATTACATATTCACTCCACTAATCAAAATGCAGATCCGCTCACCAAACCACCTTCCAAGATAGCCTTTCAACGCATGCTTCCAAGTTACATGTTGTCCCTTAACACCCACCTTGAGGGGGCCATAACAGTGCACGTGCTACTCAGCAATTGCTTTAGTTACTTTAGAATAACTGACGTAATATAGGACTGTTCATGTATTTAATCTGCTCCTATTTCCTAGGACTTAGCTTAGAACAATCTGTTCACTTTGCCTTTGTATGTAAATTGTACCGAAGACTCATTAATAATACACAATCATCTTGCTTCTCTGCAATTATAGTCTTCTAGGTATATTCACGTCCTAGACGCAAATCAATTCTATATTTTACTAAAAGTGGAGATTCTACTCCCTATGTTCTTTGTTCTATCTCAATGATTTCTCTTCTGAATTCACAAAGAGATTATCCATTTATTTTGTGTAGCTGAGCATTAAAATAGTAAGCACAAGAATATAAGAGCAACTAATATTGATAGATAAACTTTGTTTACTAAATCGTCTACTAAACAATCATGCTATGACCGTAATCCTAGAACAAGGGCGGTTAGCTCGTCATGCTTCGATATTGTTCATACAAAATATTGCTAATAGGATTAAGTAAAAAAGAAACATGATGGAATGTCCCTTCCATGCTATATTAGGCTCAAAGTGATTAACAACCCTTAAAAATTGTCTAAGGATCATACTCGTAGTAGTGGGAAATTAGTTTCCAGTCCGTTGGGCTTGGACTTGCTGAAAATTTTCTCCCGCATAGCACTTGACGCGGCGCACCAACCATAGCACCAAGCCATGTGAAATTCTCTGAAGTTTGGGGTCTGGCGTGGGGCGCCAGCCAGCCCCAAGACTATGTAAATTCTATGAAGTTTGGGGTCAGGCGTGGGACTCCAGCCATAGCCCCAGAGTACTTCGTTCAGATTTCGTGCTAACTTCAATCCTTAACTCCGACTTTGCGACTTTTGGCTCACTTTTTTTTTTAACTTGAAATGCATCTAATCACATTTATTAGCTAATTATCAAGAATACAAGAGAGTATGCATAAAACACCAGGTTATTTTTCGTTATTGTCCTCACAACAAAGTAAAAATGGGTAAAAAGTGGCAAAATGGGCGTACAAGTTATCCTGGATCAACTATGTGGGCTGTATTTGATTCTTTGATTTTTTTTTGTTTGATTGCTGCTTCAACTGTACTGCTGCCTCTCCAAGAGAATTTTGTCAAATGCTGGTTACTGGAATGTGGTTTTAACTGTATAATGTTGTATTAATACAAGAAGAATGTACTGTGATGGGTATGCCATACATAGTTGTGTGCACAGATTTTTTTGTAAGTGGTATCCACATTTAATTAAAAAAGTGAATACATGAACAAACCTTAGAACAAGTTATGTTAATGGAAAATATTGTTATTGTACTAATAAAATTGTGAGTCACAGAGATTATTCATCTTGCATTATTTGTTATCTAATTAGTGACAAAAATGAATGCTGGATTGGCTGGTGTATTTGACATCATTTAAGTAGGTAAGCCTCACTCACAACCTAACCTTTTAGAAGATAAAATAGTGAGGCACTTAACTATATTAGATGAACACTCCACCAAGACTTGAACTCTCGACTACATATAGCTAGGATTCTACGATTTATATGCTTTAGCTAGTGGCTTATATTTGATTTGGCAGGGAATGTTACAAGTTCATGTATGCAAGGCCGTGGGACAAAGTTGTTGACTTTTATGCAGACATGGTGAAAGGCCATACTTCATTGTCAGGATTATTTAGAAAAGAGGTACACATTGGCAATTTTTGCAGTTGAGCATAAACTGGTTGTTTGTAACTCTTTTACTTTTGTATCTGTTTATTGACGTAATTATAAGTTTTTTTGGAACGGGAATACTGTGAAGAACTTTCTCAAGAGGAGCTAACAACAACATATCCAGTCTAAGCTCACAAGTGAGATATGGGGATGGTAGGATGTATGGTTACCTGACCTCTACCTTTGTGGGGATTGAGAGGTTGTTTCTAATAGATCCTCGTCTCAAAAGGTATGTCACCGAAGCAGGACTAGAAGAAAAATATAACAACCAAATAGCATGGTATGAAGCAAATAAAACAACAAATAGTACCACGCAATGAAGAATAGGAGACTACGCAATTACTAAAGGGTTACTAACCAATATGTACAGGCAACAATAATTCCTTTCTACAAAATAGCCATATGTACATGTAATGTATCAATATTTACATCATGTATGGATGATGTATAACTATGTATCAGAGATGTATATACATTTGTATACATTGTTTATGCAATATTAATACATTGTAGACCAATTCTTTTCAATCCCAACCAATTCAAATCTCCTCTAAATAGACCCAAAATTTAGATATGCACTTCTCTCAATGTTTTGAGTCTTTTGATATATTACTCACTCTAACTGATTCACGTTTGCGGCACTTTGATTTTTAAAGTCGAGATTTGAACAAGCTTTGGACATGGAAGAAGAAAAAGAAGGAAGGAAGAAGGAAAACAATGAAGAAATAAAGAAGGAAGGAAGGAAGAAGGAAGAAGGAAGAGAAGAAGAAGGAAGTAAGGAGGAGGAGAAGAAAAGGAAACAATCATTAGTGGTCAACTGGACAAGAACAAATGCACTTCCGTTGAACTAACGAAGGCAGAATGGCCAGTTTGAGTGATAAGTGATAATTGGCTATTTTGGGTAAGGAATTTTGACTCAGTGGACGTTTTGTCTAATTTTTCCATTACTAAATACTACTACCAATAATGAGAAAAGGAAAAGGTGGAGGCTAGCACCCTACTCTCCCACATAAAGTGTTACTTACTAACTTCTACCTTGATTCCCAACCTCCATACCTTTCTTTCTAGGGTCATGTCCTCAGTAAGCTAGAGTTGTTGATACGCTCAAAGTACACCTTCAGTTTTGATGTACGCAGCCATATGCAATAATAGTGAACCAACTACGTTGGGTTGAATCCCACAGAGAATATGAGAGAACTTCTTAAGTATACGTATTGGTATAGCTACTCAACTTTATCACTAGTTTCTAATCCGTAACAATTGTAGTGAAAGATTCTAACTATAATAATAAAACAGAAAGGAAATACGGTGAAAGTAAATATGATTGTAAAACTTATAAGATTAAAATACTATGATTGTGTCCCTATAATGGATTGCTTTGTTCTCTGTTAATCATTCAACTACATGTACTTTGAGTTATAGATATGCATTCAGTCTCCTGCTCTATCACTCAAGTCTCTTTTGAGTTCAGGAATTGTTTATCTACATATGAACTTCCACAACTATATGAGTTATTGAACAAAAAGATCGCCCAATATGCTAAGTAGATTCAATTACGTCAAATCTAAATTTATCAAACAGGGGTTAACTCCTCGAGTTCATGCAAATCTTTTACCAAATCCTAAACCACTCTCTGAGTCTGTAGAGTAAAATATTATGGCATAGATTAATGTTTGCAACCACTAAGCCTTTTAATTAAGAACAAAAAGAAGTTTGATATCTTACAACCCTAGTAATACACAATTACACGAAAATCTTATGGAGTTTACAATCTTATTGAGTTACATAACCTCAGTAGAGGATATAGCTACTCATACTTACACTGAAATAACAAGAATAGAAATTGAAAAATGCATTAACTTACTATGAATGTTGAAAGCTTGAACAATGTTGAAGACTTAAATCTAAGAACTAAGGAAACTATAACTTGGACAACAAGAACTACAACTATACTAAACCTAAGGAAAATAGTCGACTCTTTCATTAGAAGCCCCACATGTCTATTTATAATGGTCCAAAAAGTTAGATTCCTAAAATAATAACGCAAGTTCATCGACAAGCTTTGCAATGCACTTCACGATTGTCAAATGCTTTACGGTTTGTGGAATCTGTCTTGCGCAGCTGTTGATTGCCTTTAGGTTTGTGGAGCTGCTTAGTAAACTAGGCGTGAATTATTTCACAGTCTGTCTTCTTCTGTTAGCAGGTTCCTTTGTAGTGGTGGTCTCCTTCTTCAAGTCTTAGTTGTCAAACAAGTCTGCGGCCATATTCTTTTTTGTATTTTGACCTTCCTATGCAGTGGGTCCTGGACACAATTTCTTTGAACCTTTCTATGCTCTGATCTGTGATTCGTTAATTGATCTGTGGTCAAGAACACAAACGTAAGTCACCTAAAATTCGGCAATTTGCTGTTTTTTCTGACTTTTGGCCATTTAAACATCAATTTTCTCCAAAACAATAAACTGACATAACAAATAATACAAGAAAACATAGTAAAACAAATTTAAGAACATTCAATAAAATAAAGAAAGGATAGAGAAACCTGTGCTAATTTCTATGAAAATAAGCTATGCTAAGTCATGTCTAATCATCATCTTCAGTTTTTTTTGGCCTACCTCTACCTCTACTAAGTCCTGCTATAGCTAACCTCTCACACTTGCTAATTTGCGCATCCTCACACCTTCTGTTCCCATGTCTGAACCACCTCAGCGTCGCTTCCCTATCTTGTTTGCTATGGAGGCCATTCCCACCTTGTCCTGAAAATTTTCATATTTCCCCTAGTGCGTCCACACATTCATCCGAGCATCCTCATCTCTGCTACCTTCATCTTCTTGACATGGGCTTTCTTGACTGGCCAATACTCTGCCCCATACAACAATGGTGGTCTAGCGATCACGCTGTATAACTTTCCTTTAAGCCTTGACGAGACATTATTATCGTTAAGAACCCCAAAGGCGAGCCACCATTTCATCCATCCCATGGATTATAGACCCAAGAAACTTGAAACTTGCTTTAGGAGGATCTAAACTAAGATTAATTTTCATAAAAATTTTCTCGAAATAAATTCAAATACTTTATAAACAGATACTATCAAAACAAGTGTTTCTTTAAATCTTAAATGCTTCTACTCATTTGGTTCAAAATGTTTATCTTTGCTACGCAATTCTGTTTTTTCTCTTAATTCTAAAATTAAGTGCCATATTATAAGTTTTACTATTTCATTTATCTTATTTTGTGTACTTATGCAAGGTTTTTTTTTTCAAACAATATTTAGTGGTATATTACACTTAGGGGTCGTTTGATAGGATGCATTAGAAAAAAATAATGTATGTATTAATTTTGTATATTGCTATTACTTTGTTTGGTACACCTTTTCAACCTATGTATAACAAATGCATTAGTTATATACCTTATTTTGGTATTATGCATTAGTTATACACCTTATTTGGTATTATGCTATGTACATGTAATAAATGACAAATCATGATATTAGCAATGCGAATGTTCTTAACACATGCATTAGCATGGTTAAATATACAATTCCCCCTCTAAGCCAGATTCTTTTCGACATCCTTTGTATCATATATGTGGAGGATATTTTTGTAAAACATTATTTTTCAGAAATTATGCAATGCATGTTGTTCTTGATATACTAGACCAAACAATGCATTAGTAATGATCTCATCATGACTAATGCCATCATAAATAATACCACATTACTAATACACGTTATTCAACATTATTCTTATACACCCTACCAAACAAATCCTTATTGTTTTTATGCTTACTTTGAAATTTTCCACCACAGATACCTGCTGACTATGAAGATGCTGAAATTCTAGAGGACCATGAGAAATTTGAGTTGGTGAGCTTTCCAGTTAAAGATAAGAGCGGTAGATGGGCAAGAGTAAATTTTAAGATTGTTCTTTCTTATCATGGAGGTTCTTTTGATGGGTGGCAGAAGCAGCCTGACTTGAATACCGTCCAAAGGCAAGTATTTTCTGAGATAGCCATTCATGTAGTGAATGAAGTGACACATGCTCTATGGCTTTTCATGTGGAAACTATCTTGAGTTGATGATAGTTTTCCACATGACATTCTTGTAGCAGCATGTATGCTCTCAGTTACTTTATAGTTGTGTATGATAGTCTCACTGGTTAAGTTCAAGTTGATGGATTTCTTATGACATCTTGAATGGACAATTCTATATCTTCAATAGCTGACTTCATTTTGCATTGTTTGGTTATCTTACGGAGACATGGATATGCTATACTCAACATTGAGAATTATTTCTTAAACTATATTCTTTTGGCAGATCGCCGCAAAGTTATAGAGAACGAATTATTTAATGATATAAAAAGATAGAACGTAAAAACCATAAATCCTCATAGAAGACATCCATTGCGAGAATTCCAGAAATAAGGTCACACAGAAGCATACAGAGGTGGTACTGGACTTCTGGCTGCCTTATTTGGAGCCTAGTTCATCTAATTGGATCATTGATACTAGGTCCAAAGGGATCTGCTGCAAAATTATCACGCATTTCTATTTCTCTTTTTAACGTGATAAGGGCTGATCTTATTTGAGGCTCATCTAATTGATGTTTTCTGTTGGATATGGTATTCATGTGTATTGTAGTTGGGTTTATTCAGATTAGTTGAAAGATCTCTTGGTGAGTTTGTTGATGAGAAAAAGGCTCAATTGTTAAAGGATAAGAATTTACCATTAGAAGGATGCACTGCAGTTGCTGGACGTACAGACAAGGGCGTTTCAGCCTCTCAACAAGTTTGTTCTTTCTGTAAGTCACCTAGCTTGGTCTGCATTCTTTCAGTTATATGAATCAGTTTCCAATATTCACCTTTTAATGATCACTGTTGTTAAAGGCCCAGTTAAGCCCTGAAATTAGGTGTAGCGTCTGCTGGGTGCTTCTATTCGCTTTGGTTGTGCTTTTGTGCAGCCACCAAGGCGCTTTGGCAAGAGTGTCAGCGCCGCATGAACTCCTCTTGAACAGGGTAGTCTAAACAATAAATATAGTTCACAAATCGATAAAGAAACTCAATAGTTGAATATGGTATAGTGATTTGGTCATTTAACCGGAATTGGAAACTTAAAACTTCATCATTGCATTTTAAATTTCGTGTGTATGTTTATTCTTGTATTCTTCTTGGATTGTAGATATAAACAACAACAACAACAGTACACGGTGAAATCCCACAAAGTAGAATTTGGGGAGGGTAAAGTGGACATAGACCTTACCGCTACTTCATGGAAATAGAGAGGTTGTTCTCGAAAGACCCTTGGCTCAAATGGATTTGCCACAAGTAAAAGAAGAAAACAATAGATATAAAATAACGACTAAAACGAAGAGCAATGTCAATTCTAAAAAAACCCAATAAAAGTAGTAAAATAATCGAAGAGCAATAGCAGTACAAGCATAATAGCACGACTAATCTATGAGAAACTTAAAACCGTAATAAGGCAAGATAACATTCTATTTCTACTAACCTTCTACGCTAATACACAACTTTCACTCCTCTCTATCTAAGGTCATATCCTTAGTGACATGAAGCTACGCTATATCCTGCCTAATCATCTCTCCCCAATACTTTTTTGGTCTACCCTTATCCCTCCATGTAATCACTAAACCCAACCTCTCGCACTTCCTTACTGGGGTGTCGACACACCTCCTGTGCATTTGTCCAAACCATCTCTGTCTCGCTTTTCTCATCTTGTCTACCACAGAGGCCACTTCTACATTCTCCCAAATAATCTCATTCCTAATCTTGTCACTCATAGTATTTTCACATATCCATCTCAACATCCTCATCTCTGCCATATGCATCTTTTGAATATGTGAATTTTTGACTGGCTAGCACTCCACCCCATACAACAAAGACGGTCTAACCACCATTCTACAGAACTTATCTTTAAGTTTAGGTGGTACCTTTAGCATACAAATCTCAAGAGGCAGGCCTCCATTTCATCTATGCTGTTTCAATGCGATGCATGATATAATCGTCGATGTCCCCACTACTTTTGATGACGGACCCAAGATATTTTAAGTTTTCTTTCTTGGGAATAGGTTGAATGGCAAGCCTTACTCATGTACGCATCATCGATCGCAACACTGAATTTGTACTTCAAGTATTCTGTTTTGGTCCTACTCAATTTGAACCCTTCGACCTCAAGAGTTTGTCTTCAAACCTCCAACCTATCATTAACTCTGTCCCATGTCTCATCAATCAATACTATGTCATCCGCAAATAGTATACACCATAGAACTTCCTCTTAAATAGATCGTATCAGCTCATTCATCACCAAGGTAAAAAGAAAAGGGCTCAGCACATATCCTAAAATATTTCTTTTTAATATTTTTTTGGATTGCAGATATACTTTTTAATACTTCTTCTTTCTCCTTTCATCACTAAAGCACACACTTCAACCAGAGTACATGCTTAAAGCTCTAGCATATCTCAGCTCTAAGAGTGGGATTTACACTTTTCTGAATTTCCCATGAATTCTTTAGGTCCCTAGTCTACAGGTAAAAGGAAGTCTCTAATAATCTAATTCTTCGAAGGAGAATTTGGAGTTAGCTTTGCTCTGCTATCAATAATAAGGATACCAGGCTTCTGTTGAGGTAGTTCACCCGGCTCAACAATAGAAGCCACTGTAGTTCAGTCACCTGCAGCTAATTCGATTCACTCTTCTTGAAGCTCTTGTGAAATGGTCTCTTTCTTTAGCTTTCCTTCTTTCTTATGGTAACTAGGATCGAAAACATCTTTGCTAGTCTTGTAACTAGGAGCTCTAGTAGCCTTGACCATGGGAAATTGCTTTATTTATGAAAGAAAGGATGACCTAGGGAGATAGAGGTACTAGGAAATCCCTTCAAAGGGAAACTGATTCATTCAGAAAAGTTTTGATACCAAGTAAGAGCGCACTAGCTGGTTGGTGTGAATGATAAAGTCTTAAGTCGCATTTCTGTACACTTCGCCTTTGAAGCCACTATTTCTTGATGTCGGTGTGCTTTATGCTTCATTTTTTACGCATCTTGTTTTTTTGTTTGCTCTATCAAGGATATGATATTGACTTTAAGTTGGCAGTTCAATAGTATTAAACTTTAAAAGAATGCAATTTGCTGTCTTGTGAAGTTTGGATGGTGCAATCCTTCAATTTGATATGGGTATAATTTAGTGTTTTGCATTACTTTTTTTCCTCCTACTTCAAATTAAGAAGATCATTTGCTCGTATTTATGTTTTTCATAATCATTAAAAGTTGTGTCATTGATAATTCAGCAACTAGAAGGTGCTGTGGAGTATGTACGAAGGAGCAACACTACCGACTATGAGAACAACTAGAAATCTACCATGACTTTTGTGTCATTTTGTCATTTGCAATAGTCATGTTAGTTGTTACACAACAAATAAAATAAAATATAGAGGTGCATTTGTACTGTATTAATTACAGATTCACTCTATTTCAAAAACTCTGGTGTTCTTTTTACCCCTCTCTAGGAGCTCCCCCATTTGCTCCTTTGGTGACTTAAATCCACAGCCTCAAGGTTGGAGGTGGAGGATTCTTACCACTTAAGCAACCCTCTCTTGTCAAAACTTAGCATTCTTTTCCTTCCAAATGGTCCATTAGACACTTGAGGGGATTGCATTCCAAATTTTGATTTTTTGCTTTTCAATCCCTTTGATATTGCAACAAGTCCTTTGTTGTTCTCAGCATGGTCTAGTTGACACCAACGATGTTCATCTTGGTAAATGAGCAGTGGATGATGAGGTGATTTATGTCCTCATTTTGACTGCTACAAATGCCGACTCCCCTGTTTTGAAGATTCTTAATGAGTTAGGCTGCTCCATGAGTGACTAACAAGTGAAGCAATCCACCTTCAATGATGGCTTACTCCAAATACACTTACAAAGCCAATGAGGAATGATGGCAATGGATCAGTTAGAAGTTTGTAGCAAGTCGTGAATGAAAAGTTGCCTTTTATGTGTCCTTTCCACCTGATGGACTCTCATCTCTGAAATTTTCTGTTCATATGCTTTTGGGATTGTTATGTTTCATGCTTCTGCTAGTACTAATATTACTAAAATTATCCTCAGGCCATATATGTTGAAATATCTTTTAACTCTAAGATAACCCTCGGACACAAATATTCTTATTTGCATTTTGAACACATACCAACAGGTGGTCTGTTCTTTCTTATGTTTCCATCATTTTGCATGGTCTGACTTTGAGAAGAAAAAGTTCATGTGTTTAGGTCCACAGTAGACGAAATTCATGAACTATGGAAAGACCCTTTGAATACTTGTTTAGAAGTTCTTTGAAAAAACCCGCAGAGAATCCAGTGTGAGGTACCATAGTGTATGTTATTTGCGGATGACATAGTTTTGATTGACGAGACTCACAACAGAGTTAACGTTAAACTGAAGGTTTGGAGATAAACCCTATAGTCTTAAAGGGTTCAAGTAGAGTATGACCAAGAAAAATCTTAGAGTGCATGTTTGGTGAACTTAATGCCTAAGACTGGTGTAAAAGTGAAGCTTGATGCACAAATTATCCAAAAGAAGGGAAGTTTTGAGTATCTTGTGTTTATTATCCAAGGAAATGGGGAGATTGATAATGTTGTCACACATCATATTAGTGCGGGGTGGATGCAATGGAGGCTCGCACCCGGAGTTATGTCTGACAGGAAGGTGCAACCTAAACGCAAAGGCAAATTCTACCAAGTGGTGGTTAGACCAACTATGTTGTATGAGATGGAGTGTTAGTTAAAACACTCACATTCAAAAGTTCAAAGTTGTAGAAATAAGGATGCGGCGGTGGATATGTGGGTATGCTAAGAGTGATGGGATCAGAATGAAGATATTCAACACAAGGTAGGAGTGGCTGTGGTGGAGGACAAGATGTAGAAGGTGAGATTTAGGTGGTTTAGACATGTGAAGATGAGAGACACGGATGACTTTTTATAGAGGTGTGAGAGGGTGGCTATGAATGAATTTAGGACAGGTAAATGTAGACTGAAGAAGTATTAAGGAGAGGTAATTAAATAGGACATTATGCAGTTGCAGAGTGCAATACCTTAAATAAAAGATTGTGGAGGACAAAAGTTAAGGTAGAAGGTTAGTAGGTAGTGGAGTGTTGTGTTGCTTATACTTACATACCAGTAGTAGTATTTACTGTGTAGCTTCTTGTCCTTTTATTTTTGCTACTATCTATTGTCTTTTGTACTTCAATTACCGAACTATTTTGTTGCAGTTACTATTCCTCTTTTCCTCGGAATACTTTGTCATACTTCGTATAGTATTTTGCCATGATTTCTTCACTTTCATTATATTTATTTTTGATATGTTTTGATATGTTTTTCCTTGAGCCGAGGGTCTATCCGTAATAACATCTCTACCTCCCAAGTTAGGGGTAAAGTCTGCGTCCTCTCTATCCTCCCCATACCCACTTGTGAGATTGCCTGGCTTTGTTGCTGTTGTTGTCTTTTGAAAAAAAAAAAAATTTCTCAATGCCCTTATGAGATAGCAATGAGTTAAACTACTCATTTGGCATCCAATGAACTTTTTTCATTTTGCTACTGGGGTTCCCAAGCTTTTTTGAGCTCTAGAATGTATAAATACCTTTTTCAACTCAAGAAATGTTAAAGCTGTTTAGAATTGTATTTCCAAGTAGCTAAAGGAGGGTTTTGTGCAAGAGAAACTCGAAAGTACTTATACTTCGGTCCCAGTATTGAAAGAAGTGACTTTAGGGCTGGTTCTGGAAAGGGATCTAAGAGAATGTACTTCATTTCAAGGCTCAGACCAAGTTACATTGAAGCCCCTTGATCTGTTGATATTGACTTGATGTAACGTTCACCTTTTTGGCTTGTAAAACATAGGAAACATCCACAGCATACATCTTCATTTATTATGCTCCTTGCCCCATTGTGAGTTGGAGAAAATTCAGTATCAGTTCATTGAGGACGATGCCAAAAATTCCTCTTTTTAAGGGGTGGTTCACTATAAAACAACTGTTTTGATGGTTCATTTGAATGCCTACCAAATTTGAGACTTAAGCAATAAGTTTGAGTAAATGATTAAAGCGGATTGACTCTTCATCGTTTCTCCTAAAAATTACATGTTGGAGACAATAGCAAAAGAAATGAAGAAATTCAGCCGAAAGCTTTATCCAAGATTGAAGGACACTGAAACCTAGTAAAATGCTAATCATTCTTTCTCTGGGGTCAATCTACAAAACAATGTGGCTTAAATGCAAAATTCTACTAATTTAAAATGGCTAAAAGGTTTTAACTTTCTTCTCCAGCCATACATTATTGTTCTATAAACAGTATCTTAGACTCGATTAAGAATAAGCTCCCAATTTCCCCCCATTTAAATACTTGTATACAGTTGACTATGGGTGTCATGGGCATATGGCCTATCATTAAACCATCAGTACATTCATACCCAAAAAGCTTAACGTTCAACTTGTGAATTTTTTTTTCCCGTTTCTTTTGAGATAAGAATATTTATTCACTTCTATGTCTAGACACTTGGCGAAACGATGTTAAGATTGAAGATGTAAAAGACGCAATTGATAAGGCAGCACCAGGAAAGATCAGGGTAGTTTCTCTCACCAAGGTAACTGATTATATGGTTTATTGATTTTTCAAGCATGAAGATGCAACTTGCTTTCTTGTCATCAAAATCTGTTTCAGTGTTTTCTGGTTAAATACAGCTGTTACCATTTGGGTTTTCTTTTATTTGGTGAATGCTCAGTAAAGTTTTAAAAGTGTCAACCATTTATGGTTCAAAGTCATGTGGAAAGCCCTTTCTAGCTAAATAGCTGTCTAAATCCAGTGGGTAACTGATTGACATCATGTAATCTAGGGAAAAAAGTGAAAACAGAAGTACTTTTGCCATTTATTCATGCACGGGAACAAGGATGATCAACAAGACGAGAAGCCTTCAACTGCCACTGAGGAAGTGGATTGTTGGAAGGAATATTCCTCTTTTCAACTGTTGTCACCACTCACCCTTGTCACATTGTTATTTACATCCAGGGAACAGCCTCTCCAGGAAACCACCTCTCTACTTCTATGAGGTAGTGGCAAGGTCTGTGTACATTCTACCATCCCCAGACCCCACTTTGGGATTTCACTAGGTATGTTGTTGTTGTCCATGAAGAACAGAGGAAAGCTGGGAAGGGTGGGTTCTGTTGTGGGACAGTTCTCATAATCGGCTGTGCTTGACTTACCAGATCCCTTTTCCAAGATAACCACGGTTGTTCTACTAGTCTTTATGCTTTTTGAAATGCATTCTTCTGTCTGTCTTTTGGTTTCTTCTCAACTGTTGCATGGTATCTTCATCACTAATTCTAGTCAGTTAAAATGGTGTTTTTAGTTCTGGACTTCTGGTTATGCAAAAAGGGGGTTTCTTGGCTATCCATCTTTCCTCATTAGTTGTTCAAATCAGTAACTTCCATTTGCAAAGCATGGTTCCACTGCTTCCAAATTGTCATTTAGCAGGCTGACACTCACATTCACCAATCTCCAATAGGATTTGGAGTATGATTGGATTTTTCAATTTGTCAATTACTATAGTTTTGTTGCAATCCTTTTGAATTTATTGGGCATACTGCACATGTGCATCTTTTGGACATTTTGGTTCGAAAGGATCAGTATGGTTAAAGGGAAAACACCATCTGACTTCTCGGTAAAATCTAGAATGTCCTTTCTTGTTGAACATATGAATAGGACGGTTTTGGAAATCATGTTCAATAGCAATTTTGGGTTGTTAGACTCCCTACATAGTTAAAGGGATTCAGTCCATGTTTTGGTACGTGAATATTCCTATACTTGTTGCTGCAGAATTCGATAGAAGTTTTGCATTATTTCTCAAAAAAGGGCATTCTACCATCTGCATGTTGTTGGTTTCTTCTTTTTCCCTTTTCAACCGCGAACTAGATATAACAACAAATAAATTTTCTTGCAATAGGTATCCCGGGAATTTCATCCTAACTTCTCTGCAAAATGGAGACGCTATTTGTATATATTCCCTATTGATGATGTATTAGGCGAAAAGCAAGGGGGTCAAATCTGGATCGACAGTTGCACTGATGTTCATCAACAGAATGAATGTGGTAAAAGTGTTGTTGACGAAAGTAATGGAAATGTAATCAATGATGAAAATGATGAGCTGGTGCATATAAATAAACCAACCAAGTTTGAAGTTAGCAAGGTCAACCAGCTTTTAGGTCAGCTTGAAGGAAAGCTTTTGTCTTACAAAATGTTTGCACGAGATACTAAAGCTTCAAGGAACACGTAAGTATTTGTATTCCATTATGGTCCTTTAGCGGGATAATGCATAAGTATCCCCTATGACCGAAATCCTAGCACCACACCTTAACTTAACTAGGGTCCTCTTATCTCCCTAAACTATTTCAAATGGGATATATACACCCTAAAAGTTGACGTGGTGTAGAGAGTGCGCACTCTCTTGAAGGCGAGTGATGAGTGAAAAAATTGGACACATGTCCTTTTTAATTGATAACTTTATAATTAGTTAGTATACATAATTATTGATATTGAAACTTATATATACTTAATTATTTTCATTTCTTTGTATGTAAAATATTTATTTTAATTTCTTCCTCACTTTAAACTTTTTATTTTTTTCTTTCATTAATTTTTTATCTTCTTAATTTTAATTATTTTTATAAAATTATGTGTTTTTTTTTAAAAAAAATAATTAAAAGTGTCCTTTAATTTTAATGTTTTAATTTTTTATGCCTTTTTTTTGATTTCCACTGGGTATGTTTTTGTTTTTGTTGTTGTATGTTTTTTTTTTAATTTTCTTCACTTATTTTGATATCCATGCTAAATTAACTTATCTTATAAACAAGGCTTTTGGAATTAAATATGAAATCAAATCAGAAGTAAAGACAAAGAAAATGAAAAGAATAAATAAAATCAATAGAAAAATAAAAGAGAAATCAAATATTTCTCTTCTTTCTTATTTCACTTGAAAAGACAATGAATGAAGGTAAAAAAAGTAATGTGCATTAACTTAATTTAAATACAAGATAAAGAAATATGAAGATTCAAAAAGAATTAAAAACTCAAAAAAATCTAAGTTTTTTTAAAAAATGAAAAAGATATATTTACTGACGTGGCAGGTGCTATTATAAACATAACCAACTTGCTTGGTTGAAGGTGCCACGTCAACACAAAAGGTGCACGAAAATGCGAAAAAATGAGTTTGGGAAGGGGGGGAGAGGGTATAATAGGACCCTAGTTAAGTTAAAGTGTGTTGCTGGGATTTCGATCATAGTTCGGTGGGGTGGGTTGGCTTACTTTTGCATTAGCCCTTCAGTGATTTTTTATCCCATTATACACTAAATTACAAATAGTTTTAAATTCTACTAATGTTTGAATCCTATAAGTGTGGCATCTAAATCTCTCATTCTAGATGCTTAACAGTATAACTAAGATTTTTGTGGACGGATTGCACAAGCTTTTGATCTTTTGAGTAGCTACATTACCATTGCTAGCTCCTATTTGAGTAGTATATTTATGTATGCTTTGATTTTTTTTCCTATCTTAGCCTAAGTTGCTCGAACACTTCACTTTTGGTGTTGCACATGTGTCGACACAATAGGGTGTGGGATCCGTAATTGATCTGGTCAACCAATTTTGGGTACTTTGACCAAATTTGAGAGAGAAATTTTGTACAGATTCAATAATTTCTATAATCAAAATAAAAACTGAGGTGAAATTGAAGAAAATGAAATACCTCGTATATATAAATTTTTATTGTCACTCCCTTTCCTTTTATCTCGTTTCAGGATTCTCCTCTTGATCAATATTTCTCCTCAAGTTTTCCTTGTAATATCTCATAATTTAGGCTTTATAACTCTAGTTGTAGATATTTGATTTCCTTTTTACCAAATCCTCGCTCACGTCTCCATACATGGATCCATGTCCCCGAATCTTAAAATTTAGATCATAGAGGTTCCAACCTCTAGATTTGCATCAGTATGGGACACCTACACCCAAGTCTGAGCAATTGAGATCTTAGCTTGCTGGTGACTCCATGTTCATTCCCTAAGAATATTCCATGTAGGCAGCTTTTGCGATTTCTTTAGTTATCAATATTTCATGATTATTTTCATGGTGTTGAATGACACATATCCGTTTGTGTTTTTAGTTCTTTTACAATACTAAGATATATGTCCTAATTTAACTCGAAAAAGGATTTTTCCATTCTACAGAAGGTTAATAATCATTGTGTTTCTTTCTTGATACAGTTGAAACAAAGAGAACAGCACAAATGTTATCATGCACTTACGCATCGTAGTAGCCTAGCGTTATTGTTATTGGAGTTGTTATTATGGTTATGTTTACAATTTGTGATGATCCTCTTTCATGGAGAAGATAATAATAACTTGATAAAAAAGACCCAGAAGGTGTTACAAGAAGTTTATGATGACCTTTTATCATTATTAAGTGCATAAGAGAACTGCAACTGATCTTAATCAGAAAAAGGAAAAAGATCTACAGCTTATCTTTATTACTTTTTGTTGAGCATCGACAATGGTTACAGTTACTTGTTCTTGTAATTTGCTGATTACATCTATTTTGCCCATATTCCTCCTATCACAGATTACTTTACTATTTTGAGAGAAATATCGCAGATCACATTACTTAAATGAAGTTGGTTCTGTTCAAATATGATAAAGGATCTCGCTTAATAACAAAAAGAAAATGATAAAGATCTCCAATTGAATTATTGAGGCAAGAGGCACCATCTTAGTTAAATCATTTTTAGCTTTGGATCATTGATTATGTCCCTAGAAAAGTAAAATGAACTCACTGAAGAAAGAAAATAAAATTGGACTTAATGATTTTTCAACATCAAGTCATAGAAGTAGCATGCTCAGCTATAAAGTTAGATTTCAGTGTATTCAACCTTGATGGTAGACTGATCACCAGAGTTTTGTATCTTTATGAATGTTGCAGTGGTCCACCAACTGAGTGTTTTGTCTGCCATGCTAGAGCTATTGAAACTTCAATACCGTGCGCAAAGGTATCAAACTGTTACTTCTAACATTGTTGGTTTTTCTGTTTCAAGTTGTGGATTTTCACATGCTTCATGTTGAGAAGACATGTCTTCATATGCTTGAAGATCCATGTTTTTTCATCGAATAACTTATAGAAATCTCCATTATTGTACTGTGGCTGTTTAGGATGCAGTGAATATCTTTTTTTTTTTTTTTGGGGGACAAGGTAAAGTTCTACTAATAAAAGTACCAAGAAGGTACAGTTACAGCAGACCAACAATGACCAGAAGCATAACCACTTGTTAGGAACCCAGAAACTCTCCAACCTTATGGTGTAAATTTCCAAGCACAACACAAAGATAACAACACACTACACTGTGATTTATTTCCACCAACAAATTGAACAAGTTTACAAATTGATAAACAAGAGCTGGAATAATAATTCACCCCTCAACCAAGGTATTTCGAGGAACCTTATCCTCCAAGTTAACTTCAGAACCAAATCCTACAGTGTAAACTCCCTGTTTTCCCTTAATAACCATATTAACTTCTATGTAACTGCTAAAAACACATATAAATAGTAATAAATAAATAAGACAGTAATATTTAAGCATTGTTTTCAGACTTCTTCCTGCTTTTATAGACCTCAGTAACGACATGTCTAAAAATACCTGCCCCAACGAGTTTCACCTTGTCGTCAAGGTGAAATTGAGGAAATTGAGCATCAGTAACTTTATAGGGTTCCAAAGTGTTCTCAAAGACAGGCAAGTCCTTCCACTTAATCAGATTCTCTTGGAAGCCATTCAAAAGTGTCCGATAATCTATCACACTTTCAGGTTGGCCTAGCATTTCAAGATCTTCAGTCAAGAAGGGAGGGAGTTGTTCAGCTGGAATCGACGCTTTAGCCAAGAAACATGGCATACGGGGTGCACCCGTGAATGAGAGGGTAAATCAAGGCGGTAAGTGACTTCCCCAATTTTGTTCAAGACAGTATATGGCCCATCGTAATGAGGGCTTAACTTCTCATTAACCTTTTTAGCCAGTGAACGAAACTTGAAAGGTTTCAAGCGAAGATAAACCAAATCAGCAGGCTGGAACACAACTTCACGATGCTTAGTATCAGCATAAACTTTCATTTGACTTTGAGCATGGGTCAAATTAGCTTTGAGTTCATCTAAAATTGTGTTACGAGCAACAAGCTGCTCATTGACCTCTTCAATAGCAGAAATGTCTTCATTGAACTGAAACAAGGAGGGAGGATCGCGTCCATATAAAGCTTTAAAAGAAGTTATCTTGGTGGAACCATGGCAAGTGGTATTGAACCAAAATTCAGCCCAGGAAATCCATCTTGACCATTATTTTGGATGTGCTCCTGCAAAACAACGCAGATAAGTCTTCAAGGAGCATTTGACAACCCTTCGTTTGGCCATCTGTCTGAGCGTGATATCCTGAGCTTAGTTTGAGGCTAGTACTGGACAACTTGAATAATTCTGGCAAAAATTGGCTGACAAAAACCCGATCTCGGTCAGAAACAATAGATTTGGGAAACCCATGCAAAACAAACAATTCAGCTACACTCTTTACTGCATATGGGAGATATAAAGAACAACAACATACCAATGGAATCCCACAAGCGGGTCTAGGGAGGGTAGAAAGTACACAAACCTTACCACTACCTCACAAAGTAGAGAGGTTGTTCCCTGGGAACCATCGTCTCAAAAATTCATAAGCAGAATAAACTAGATATGGAAAAATGGAAAGGAAAAGAAAAGGAAACAGAAAGGACGACTAACAATGCAAAGCACATGATCGTGCGTAAATACAATAACATCAACATGTATATGACGGATAATGACAACACATGATATAAAAACACTCCTCCTCCTACTACAATACTATACCTCAAGGCTAGACATCCACCTAACCCTACCAACCAATTTGCCTGCTACTCTAATACGCGACCTCTACTCCTTTCTATCTAAGGTCATGTCCTCAGTGAGATCAAGTTTCGCCATACTTGTTTGATCACCTCCTCCAATACTTCTTCGATCTACCTCTACTCCTTCGTGTAACTCCTAAATCCAACCTCTCACACCTCTTAATAGGAGCATCGGTACTCCTCTGCACATGTCCAAATCATTGCTGTCTCGCTTTACTCATCGTATCAACCACAAGGGCCACCTCTAGCTTCTCCCAAATGATCTCATTCCTAATCTTATCACTCTTGGTGTGACCACACGTCCAATCTCAACATCCTCATCTCTGCGACCTGCATCTTTTGAACACGTTCCATTACTTTTAGCAACCCATTGATGAAATCCATAATATCATCCCAAACTTGAGTGGGAATAGGTAATGGTTGCAGCAAGCCAACAGGACTAAAGGCTTCATACTTATTCTGCTTTCAAACTTCACAACATGTCACCAAGGTTGTACATCCTTTTGATCCCATTCCAATACAACACTTGTGAAATGCGTTTGTATGTTCCAAAAATCCCGGAGTGACCACCTATAGGTGAGGAGTGAAATTCCTTAAGGAGAATAGGAATGTGTAATGACGAGGAATCACCGACAGACTTTTGAAAAAGAGGCAACTATTTTTTAGAGCATAATTCGGTCGTGAAGTTGGATCTTGGAGCAAATCTTGTGTCAACAGACAAAGTTGGTCCTCTTGTTGAATTTCTGTGGAAGGTCTTCTAAGGTACTTCTGCATAAAACTGAAAAAGCCATGAAATGAAATTGATGGGACAAGGCATCAGCTGCCTTATTTTCACAATCCACGCAATATTGAATCTCAAAATCAAATTCTATCAACTTGATGATCCATTTTTGTTTCTCCTCTGCCATAACATGTTGGTCCATGAGAAATTGGAAACTTCGTTGATCTGTTCGTATAATGAAATGTCGACCCATCAAGTAATGACGCCACGTTTGGACAACAAAAACTATGGCCATTAACTCCCTCTCATATACTGATTTAGATTGAGCTCGAATTGAAAGTCCTTGGCTAAGAAAAGCGATAAGATGTCCTTCTTACATTAGGATAGGATGTCCTTCATACAGGGTAGATGACACTTTCAGACATGTTAATGTGCAATCCAGACAGGTGTTCAAAAATTATAAGAGTAATGAGTATTGAACTTGAGATTTCTCAGCACCAGAAAAGATCAGGGTACCGTCCGCGAAAAGCTGGTAAGACACAGAAACTGATGGATCAGGGCTTCTGCGTACATTGTAATTCTCATTTATATCAACAAGCTTTTAATTTCATCAATACATTGTAATTCTCTAGTGTCCAAGAGCTTGACAGCCTTAAAGTTTTCCAATTTTACATCAAAAATTTTCTTAAACTGGTTTCCATGTGATATGAGTAATTATATGGAGCTTAGAGATTGAAATTCGTTTAAATATTACTTCTTTAAGATAATCTTTTTCTTCGTCTCTGATCCAATTCTTTTTATTCCTGTTGCATTCGTAGAAAATATATGTGCTTAATTGTCTGCAAAGATGTTGGATTCAAAGTGCTTTAGATATCTGATCTGATAGTTGTGCAGTTAAATTGCCATTGAACCTAATCTTGAATCCAAATCGTAGGACGGGAGTCATATGAGGACGATGTGCATCGAGTTAGTTGCTAACCGATTCTTGCGGAAGGTACGGTCGTATTCCATAATTTCTGTATATCTCCCCTCACACTCGTAATTCACATCAACCTCACATGTTAACTCCAATGTCAAGGTTACACTTAAAATAGAGTGTTGAGAATTCCAGAAGGAGTTTATAAAGTTTCTCTCTATCTGTTGTATTGTTTAGATGCTTAGATTCACATCCTAGTCTATGTAAATAGCAGGCAATTTTTTTGTTCCTCCCTTTTTTGGGGTGATTGAAAAAGTTTATGCAACGGGGTAAAATATCCCTACTCCATCCAAAGAAGGAAGTTATCATGGTCTATATTTAATAATTCCTTCCTATTATGGCTAGACATTGTATTTGGGTAGAACCACACACAACTCGCCCTGAGCGATAAATATTATATAATATATGTACATATGTATGTAATGTATCACAAAGTACTGGTAGATGCTATACTGACTTAAATTTTTAGATCAGCCTATACTTCATAACACTTAATAGAATAGGAATAGGATTGTATACGGTCTCCGACATGAAATAAGGATTATAATGTAGTGTCTATAAATAAGACTCAGTGTAATAATGTAGAAAATTCAATTCAATGATACTTGTATCCTTTATTGCTCACATGGTATCAGAACATTGGTGAGAAAATATAGCTTTGCTCAGAAAATATAGTTGTGCAATATACAGCTTCTTCCAGGAAAGAATATTATAGTTACTACACTATTTTCTGGTGGCCTAAAGGCTGTATCCGTCAATATCCCTTTCTGGAGGTGTTTCCCCAAAACCGACACCACAAGGTAGATCAGCCTTCGGTGACCAGACGTTGGAAAAATCTTGGGTGGAAGACCTGTCATGTGTCGCTGACAATAAGTTTCCCCGCAAGCTTTTTGACCCACGTGCAATTTTCATCCACTTTTTCAGACAGTCAAAGTTGGTCCAAATGGCCAAGTTGATCGGGTTAAGACTCGTCTTGTTGCTAAGGGGTATGCTCTGATATTTAGGCTTGATTACAATGGTACTTTTTCTTCAATGGCTAAAATAACAAATGCCCCTTGTTGTCTATCCATGGCTGTTAAGAATACATTTCTCCATTGTGACTTTGAGGAAGATGTTTGTATAGAGCAACCACTTGGTTTTGTTGTTCTGGGAGTATATTATTCCTAGTATGTCAATTGTGCCGATCATTCTATGGTTTGAAATAGTATCTTTGAGCCTGTTTAGGGAAGCTCGACACAATAATTCAGGTGTTTGGCATAATTCGTAGTGAAGTTGATCACTGTGTGTTTATCAACATTTTAATCCAACTTTGTGTATTTATTTGGTTTATGTTAGCATCACCTATAGGATGGTATCACTAATTTAAAGCATATTTCAACGTTTCTAGACTAAAGAGCTTGGCACACTAAAGTATTTTCTAGGTGTTGAGGTTGTTTAGTCTAGATCAGATATTGTTACTCTCTCAGTCTTATGTTGCACCCTTTCCTTTTTAGTTCGTCCCAAAGGAATGTCACCTTGCTGTAATAAGAACTAATTTTCGTGCCTAGTCAAACGGTGCTTCAGAATCTCAAAAATTTCCCAACTCTCTGGACTCCAGCCACGAGACCTTTCTGTGACCCGTGGTCCCATCCACAAGCCGTAGATTGGCTCATGAAGTCTTGCCACTCTCGGAATTCCTCAACTTTCCATTTTCCAGGCCTATCAACATGCAGGGTGTTACAAGGCCTGACATTTCTTTTCCTCTGATTGTTGTAAGTCAGTTTAAGGATTCTCCATGGATAGTCATTGGGATGCATTTCTCTGCATTTTATGTATGAAGTCGGCTCCAGACGAAGGACTACTCTTCGAAGATCGAGGCCACGAGCTGATCATTGGATATTCAAATGTTGATTGGGCATACTTTCTGATAGACGTTCTACATCTCAATAATATGTTTTAGTAGGAGGTAATTTGATGTCCTGAAAGAGTAATAAATAGAATGTGGTTGCTCGATCTGGTGCAAAAGCAAGCAGTGTATCGAGCACTGCTTTGGATCAAACAATTGCTCATAGAACTAAAATTTGGAGAAATCAGATGGACCTTGTGTGTGATAATCAAGCGACCCTTCATATTGCATCAAATCTGGTATTTCACGAAGGGGCTAAGCACGTTGAAATTGACTGTCCCTTTGTCAGAGAAAGGATAATCTCAGGAGATATTTTTTATAAAGTTTGTGAAGTCAAGTGTTCAACCTAAAGTTATTTTCATCTAGTCCCTCAGTTATGCTCATGCTTGTATTAGTTACATGTGTAACAAGCTTTGTACATATGATTTATGTGCACTAGTCTGAGGGGGAGGGCTAGAATACGAATTGTAGTAAGGATTGCATATAGTCTCCTAGATGGGAAAAGACTATGATGTAGTGGTCTATAAATAGGACTCAATGTAATAATGTAAAAAACACAATTCAATAATACTTTCTCCTTTATTTGTCATAATTTTGAAACAACTCAATAATTAGACCAACACAATTCAGACTCAAACATCAGATAGATATATTTCATTAATTGGTGATTGGAATTACAAAGGAATTTAAGAACAAACTGAAGAACACAGATAGAAGAAAGGGACGAGAAGCAAAACTTAGAGAAAGGAGATGAGAGAACTAGACATTTTTCCCAACTTTTTGCATAAACCACTCTCTCATCCACCATCCTTTTAGCTAGTTGTTATTTGGGCCCAGGTCCGAAATCAGCCTTCGCAAAGGCCTTCCAGTTTTGTTGCCTCTTCTTGGCCCAATAACTAGTTTTACGACATTTGTGCATGTATTGACATTAAGCCGAGTCTGATTCATAACAATACTCTTGTCCTCACTAAGAACCTTGTCCTCAAGGTTCAAGTCAAGAACTATGTTAGAAGCATGCTTCCCACCAATTGTAGCCAAGACAAATTGTGCAATGTTCGAAAAATATCGTAATGGACTTGGATACTTCCTGCAACAACCACCAACTTGGAAACAACATAAAAGATGGTCTTTTCATTACCAAAGCCCTCAAGTGCAACAAGCTCTTTTCAAACACAACCGTAGTGTAAACTTTAGCACCCAATTGTGTAGCATATGTAACTACTGTTGCATACTTGAAAGGAGAACACATGACCCAAAAAGCAACCAAGCCACTGGGATGTGCCTTGTCCGCCAAGAGAAAAATTTCTTGCTTGTTACGTACCCTTGTAGAGACGTGGATAATTATATTCTCAAGTTAAAGCATTTGCATTAATGACAACTAACTTTGGTCCAACCCATGCGACACATTTATCCAGTTGGTTTCAGTCGAGACTTTTTTGAGTTGTTTTGATAAGCATGTGAAAGATATGGACTCTGATATGGTCTCTTGACCATGCCAATATACTCGTTTCCTCCATAGTATCGTGTGACAACCCGCCACTTGTTCTTGAAAATAAGGGAAGAATCTAGAGTCTTTTGGAGGTTTATGGAAGATTCTAGAATCATGTAGAATAATATAGATATGTCTTGTAGATTTTAGCCTTTTCTAGAGTTGTATGGAGAATTCTAGAATAGGGACTAGAGTATAAATATTGAGGGACTTCTTATGTAAATATTAATTACAGTTTGACCCCAAGTAGGAAGTATAAATAGAGGGGGTCATTGCATGTTAGGCATAGATCGTAAAAGAGTCGTGAGCAAATCGACTAGTGCCGCACGGAAGTCTTAGTGAAAGTTCTAAGTCCGTGACAAGCGTGTACCTAAGTGCTCTTTCCTGTCGGTGATGGTAAATAGTGACATCTGATTCACTAAAGGGTTATGCTCAAGATCCTTCCATTTCCTAGCTTTCTTAAGCTTACTTATATTAGCACAATCTGGATCAATGTGTTCAAGTAATGCATTACACTGCTTTATCCATTATGTTGTACTAAAATATCATGATTGAGTGCTAAGAGAAACTCCAAGGAACTACCAAAATGTTCGGACTCATCAATGCCTACATGTTTCTGCCCAAGTCTACAAACTTTTTCACCCCATAATGTAACTAGTAAAAAATAACTAGAAACAACACTACTATTGGCAAATGGCATCACAGGATAGACGAATATCATGTATACCAGGATCAAATGGCTTATTTGCAAAGGTGAGAGAAACAACGAAACCTGATGAGGAAGAAGTATAAGGCTGGAGAATCATGCTCCAGTCAGAATCATTGTTTGGCAAAAGGCTGTATGGAGCCTTCTTGAAAATATTGCAAAATAAGGAGGAGAACTCGACGACGTCCATTTGTTCTGCCTTTGTGCAGTCCTCAATTGCTACTCCAAAATCATGCACAAGAACATTGCCGATACTGTAAATTCGGAGATTTCCACCTTGTCATCGTAAGAATTAAGTTCTTTTACTTGAATGCCACACTCATACTCCATAGAAAAATAATCAAGATGATCCCCAATATGCTCAGTTATCCATAAACATCTATCAATATACATGACATTAAAGGCCTCAACACCCATTTCAACTCCACCTAACTGCTCCCAATCTGATAACTTTGCAAATAAACAACCCCATGTGTTTTTAATTGATTCAAACACTCTTAATACCTCCACATTGTCTGTAGAACCTGTGACATCCCAGAACTTGGAAATAATTCCTGTATCCCAAACATAAAGATCCATCTCGGGTTGCTGAGCCATTAAATAACAATAAGTTGTTACCTTGATACCAAGAACCCTATCATCACCGTGACCCTTAATTGCCTGGAGTAATATACCAATAATATCACACCAACAATTTTATGTTCAATTCTTTCACTAATGTAGGAATGCACACACCATAGCCTTCCAGGATCCCACACTACAGTCAGATAGTAAGAGTATGTATAAAATATGTCACCAAGTCCTAGTATGTAGCATTCTGCTAGATTGCCAGGAACAAACTATGAGGTACTTTGGAAGTGGCTTGCCAACATTTTGAGTAACAAGTTGTGACCAACCCATTCCCAAGCTGTGTTTGTGCTGAGAAGTATGTTGTCCAGTGTCAAACCAATAGCACGGGGTAACCCATTTTTCATGCTCACACACAATGTTAGATCCCCAAAATCATCAGGCATCAAGGGCTATGAGGGATGGGTAGGCATGGGAAAAACTCGAAAAACACATCATCTTCAGTAGGAATGATAAGTGAAGTCACTCTCTCATTCTTATCTTCATTTTCAACAACAGCAGCGTAGTCATTGTCCACATCACTTGGGGAGACAGGATATTCAGGATCAGTGGGGAAATGTGTCTCAAATAGTATCTTTGGTCATCATACGCACCTTGTGCGGTTTCAGTATGGCACCTTTAGACCCGTCGGAAAATTCATCAATCACCTGGCCTGCATTACTTTGGCATTCTGATTGCTTACCATAAGATTGCATTAAAAGTGAGTTGGTTATATTGCTTCATTGTGGATGAGCATATGTGTGGCCTTGGAAGAGGACATCTGTCTCATGGAAGCTTGACGACATATCCTCGCAACGATTTTGGTAATCAGTGACGTAGGTTACCTGCCCAATATTTGTGACTCTCCCTCCTGCGGACTCAAGTCTC
Organism: Solanum sejunctum; assembly: GCA_025642045.1. Lineage (NCBI taxonomy): Eukaryota > Viridiplantae > Streptophyta > Magnoliopsida > Solanales > Solanaceae > Solanum > Solanum sejunctum. Next base: position 5,325,206 of record JAOTQJ010000099.1, on the reverse strand, counting down.
TTTATGTTTAAATAGAATTCTCATCTTAGCAGTTGCGGCCAATCATTTAATTGATTGTTCCTAATTAACCATCTGTACCATTCTAATGCTTTACCATCAAGGTAGAGCATCGCCACTATAAGCTTCTAATCTTCCTCAATTTTGTAGAAATCAAAATAATCCTCTGCTTGAACTATCCAAACCTCTAGATTCTCCCCTCGAAACTGCCATAGTTTGACATCCATTACTGTGATTTCGGGTTCAAAAGAGGTCGTATCCTTTCCCCCCAAAACCTCCAGCAACATCAATCAAAATTCAGTTAGATCTTTAGATAGAATCCTTCGTTACTTGTATTAAATCACTAATTAAATCATCAACGAAAATCTTGAATACTCTTTGGTCCTCCATTAGATAGACCTCTCAATGAAAGCCCCAATCAAACAAACTCAATAACTAGACTGACGCAATTCAAACTCAAACATCCGATAGATATATTTCACTAACTGGTAATTGGAATTGCAAAGGAATTTAAGGACAAACTGAAGAACACAGATAGAAGAAAGGGACAAGAAGCAGAACTCAGAGAAAGGAGATGAGAGAACTAGACATTTTTCTCAACAATTTGCATAAACCACTCTCTCTCATCCGTCATCCTTTTAGCTAGTTATTTGGGCCCGCGTTCCAAATCAGCCTTTGGAAAGGTCTTCCAGTTTTGCTGCTTCATCTTGGCCCAATAACTAATTTTACGACATTTCTTTATGTATCGACATTTAGCTGAGTCTGGTTCATAACATAACTCTTCCTCTTTGCACTACTAGTCGACACAACCAAGAATAGAGTGTATTCATGCATAGAAGCACAATACACAAAGAGTGAAATAGTGCTGTGAGAAATATAAAATATTATTGACTTGTTGTCTACATTATTACATTGAGACCCTATTTATAGATACTATATTAGACTCCTTTTTCAATTAGGATACTATAATACAATCTTTTTCCAAGTAGGATTCCATATACTATTACTATTCCTAATCCTATTCTAAGTAGGATTGAAGATACTATTCTTATTCCTATTCCTGTTCTAACAAGTGTATACATTATAAAATAAGTGCCCCAAGTTAAGAAGTAAAGTAACTCTAGACAAGGAAAGGATGTGAACATCTACCCAAAACCTTAAGACAATGAATAGAGTGGTCCAAGACCTTTCTAAACCCCTTTAAATGTCCTTACACGACCTATATAAGACAAAACTACAACTCAACAAGCTCCAGCATGTGTAATTCAATTTTTGGGTTGATATGAACTTCAATGTCAATTTATGGGTGCAAGCATGGGCTTGCCAAAGAATAGCTCTTTTACCATATGAAAGAACTTAAATATCCAACCTGAACCTTAAGGCAAAGAAATCCTCGCACAATTGATGTGGCATATCAATATAACTCGACTGAGAATATTATTTGAAAGAAGATATAAAATACAGAAAGGTGTTTGCCACTTTAGCTACTCTTATGAAGAAGTTGCCAGATATATCATGCTTTAATCTTCCCTTTCTTTATTGAATAATTGTATAACAGGAGTGGGCATCTGGTATAACACAAATTGCCCATGTAATGATGATTTATAACTAATCCAAAACACAGTCCTTTAGGACTAGCCTCACCAATTTGTACAATTAGTAAGACCCAAAAAGGAAAATGGGTCCTTTTTGTGTTGCCATACCCCTGACTGCTTTCTCAATTGTGGCCTTGGACAAGGCCTCTAGTCCTCAATTTCAATATCAGATGCATGATATTAAGAAATTAGTTGATTGAAGAGTGTCCTTTTTTTGAAGCATGATGTCTATGGGTTTTGTTCTATCATTTGTGTATGTAGTTTAAAATTTTTCAAAAACAAAGTTGCATCAACTTGTTTTGCACCTTTTTCATTTAGGGGCCTTTTGGTAGGAGGTATTAGGAAAAATAATCTATGTATTATGTATGGTATTATTTAATACTAAGTTTGGTAGGAATTTTGGGCCTATGTATAACTAATCCATGTATTAGTTAATACACTCTACATGTTATTAACTAATACCTTCCATTTGGTGGTATTAGTAATACATTGGATTTAATACCATGGGATTAAATATATAAAGATAAAAATATCCCTTAAATTCTTTCATTTTTTTCTTTATTTTATTGATTTTATGTTTTATATTTGTAGTTTTGTACTTGTAATTTATTCAAATAAATTAACTTACAAATTTTATTTATTTGCAGGTTCATACCTGCATAATAAAAAGTTAATAAATTTATCATGTCAAATTTTTAATTTATTTGTGGGTTCATATTTACATAATATACAAAAAGAAAAATATTTTGCCATGTCAATTTGTTTTAGTAATTAATTTAGCAGAGTGATTTTGTGGATACAAAGGCCTAATTGAGTGAGTTTATTGATACAAAACAAAGTTCAATGACCATGGTAGATAAATTCTCAAAGTTGAGTGACTTTTTAAGATCTAAATTCCATATTAAAAGTGTAACTTGCAAAATTTTATGTTCATTTTTACAATTGTTTACCATCTTTTCGATTTTAAAAGTAGATGGTATATTTTTATTAAATTGAAAATTGGCATCTTATGAGTGATTAATATATTAAGATCAATTATTTATCCTCAAATAATTCAAGTGAGAAAATAGCAAACATGGTGATAGAATAGGTGTTCTGCTAGCTAGTTAGAAGACACAATAAAATAATCTACTTTGACTCAATTACATGAAATAAAATTTTTTATAATACTTCAAGGATATGATTGGAAAAAAGTTTTTTCATAGAGTTTTGTATCAAGCATAAGATTAGACGGGAAGCAATGAACCAAGCACTTGATTAAAAATAATTCCTGCATTACTAATTCCTGCGTTACTAATCTCTGCATTATTAACCCTACGTTAATCATTTTTGTACCAAACGGGCCCTTACAGTTTCTAACGGCATCACTCAGGTCAATGAATAATAAGGAAGCTACTGAATGAAAGAAACAGAAAGCAAAGCTATACAACACTTAAACTTGCCTTAAGAAACATCTGAGACTGTCTCGCTTTCTTCCTCACTAACTGCCTCACCCAATTTCAGCCAAGAGCAGCTTATGACCCCCACTAATTTGTAAATACTTGACGTAATAAAGACGGACTTTCACTTTTCCAAGTCACTGCCTGTTAGATATCAACTCTGAAGGACCAACAGAGAAAGTATAGTGAGATCAAATTATATTAAGCCTTGCATCTGAATTTCTCTTTCTTGTTTAGACACCTTAACTTTGTCAAATTTGGAAACTGCACATATCATGACCAATGGTGTGACCATTAACGTTTTCTTATGATCACAGTAAAATTATAAGGCTAAGATCTTCAAGTCGCTTCTGGACATTTTCATATATTTGGTTTTGTGGTTCCTGCTATGCGGCGAGTTATCAGTAGTGATCAACTTGCATGACAGTTCATTGAGAACACAAGAGTTTGATGTTATCTAGGGTTGGTCCGGGTGGAGAGGAAAAAAAAACGAATTAATCTACAAAGAGAGAGAGAAAGAAAGAGAGAGAGGACCTGATTCCGTAGGAACTTTAGGTTCATGTCCTTTAAACTGTTGCAACATGCATAATTACTTGCTATGCTATGCAGATGGTTCGCGTTCTTGTGGCAACTGCAATTAGAGAAGCAGCTGCTGGAGCCGATGATGATGCCTTGCTGAAGCTGATGGATGCCACCTGCAGGCGTGCCACTGCTCCCCCTGCTCCCCCTGATGGTCTTTGCCTGGTTGACGTGGGTTATACAGATTATGACAGAAGACACTGCCTGATTCCTTAAAGCAAAAGGCAGACAAGCTGTCAGCTTACAAGCATTTATCTTTCTCAAAAGGAATGAGGAGCGTGATAACAAATAGCATCTTTCTTCTCTATCTAGTCTCTGTTCTGATTCTAATGTAGCAGACTAGCAGTTTTAGCTTGGGATAGTTTCATCAAGCCTCTCAACATAAACAGAGACCATCATTCACTTCATGTTACATTTCTGAGTTCCTGTAGTTTATTCTTTTACATTTTTGTCTCTATAAGTTGGGTTGATCTCCACTTCAGTATTTTAAAGAGTTTTCGTTTGATTTCGTTTCAATGGTTTGTTTCATTGCACTTCTTACTGAGCGAGCTTTTGGATTGTACATCTCCAAATTTTCCTATATCAAGTATATATGCTTTTGCCCCTTTTTTTAACTTCTAACGAGCAAATAGGGATAAAAGAGAGTGAAATATAACTTGATATGGATATATCAGCTAGTTCATGTTTGAGTAATTAAATAATTTCATGGGCTCAGACTTTTGAAACCAAAACAAGTATTACCAACAAAAAGAGGTTCTAGAATGGAAGAAAGAAATGAAGCAAGTGATGAGTTAAAATTTTACACACTAAAGATTACAAGATTGCTTTCATCACTTAGACGGAACAGGAAAGAACAATTAGTTGGCTAGTGAAGAATAGGGATCACTGGCATTTTCACTATTACATACTTCCGGTTTTATTTTGTATGACATTTTTCTTTTTCAGTTTGTTTTAGAAAATTGATGCCTTTGTTTATCTAGAAATTTACTTTAAACTTCTCATTTTATTATTTTCTTACAATTGGATATTCAAAAAAGAAAAATACATGTGAAGACGCTAGTCATCATAGTCTGAGCTTGAAATCTCTCATAGGTTCAACTCATTAATTGGCATTCGTATCCTGGTTATTCAAGTTATCACCCATTCTTGATAGCCACAACTTTGCTCATTCTCTATGCCATTAAAGAATGAATGGGATTGATCTGACAATGACGCTATGAAAATTCATCTCTTTCTATCTCTATGTTCGCTAAATTTGCTTCTTTTTCTTGTTTACATGAAGTCAACCTTAACAGATGTCTCCCTTCGAGACTGTCAACATCAATCTCAATCTCTGTCTTAACAGATTTCTCCCTTTGAGATTATCAACATTAGTCCAATCAGTTTAAATTTTTGAAGAAAAAGGTAGGAGAAGGAAGTGTGGCTGAAGTAGGACTAGACCTCTAGCCATGACACTCCTTCGTTACCTTGGGCTTTAGTAGGTTTTCCATGCTAGTGGTTCAAATCTTTTTTTTTTAATTCTTTGCTATAATTTTGATTTCTTCCCAAGTAGGTTTCAAACAAACCTACGATTGACCCGTTAACAACCGATTGCTCTATACTATTGAAAAATAATTGACTTAATATTACAAGTCGACTCTTGTTCTTCAGACCAAGCTATGATCGAGAGTTCATCAGTCCTTCGTATCATGTTCATACTGTTGTATTAAATGATCTAGATCGATTGTTTTTTGTTCATATAATGTATACAACTCTAATTATTGGTTGGACAGGTTTGATGGCTTAGATCTGTCTCAGAACATTACCTAATATTAGTGACTAGTTGTGGATTTCATGTGACTTAGGTCTATCATGTAAAATTACCTAACATTATTGACTAAATTTGGTTCCTCTTGTGTGAAGGATTCTGAATAGCTTCAGAATGACCCCATTGGACTAAGAATTACCATATCCTTAGAATCTCAATCTTGACCTCGAAACCATGATTCTTAGAATCTCAATCTTCACCTCAAATAGGTCTTTTATCTTTATTTTGGCTAGGTACATGATCCTATAAGAAGAGTATAGGAGTATTTGACTCGTCTTGTCCACAAGCAAATCAACGTTCGGCAACAAAAAGAATCATCTTTAGAACATGCTTTATTAAGAAAAATAGATGCATTCGAAAACACGTCCATCCCACTACTTAGACAATTGTTGACTATTGCGCCTTCCTCTCTGCTTACACCATTTCTTTGTGAATGCTCTGGTTTTCACTTTATCGTGCAACTTATGTTAACAATCGACTTCAAATTCTCCTTTAAGGCACATGTCTTACTCGTTATACTCATTCCACGAATCAAATACTTGAAGTGAGCCTAATTAAAAAACTATAGGCTATTCACTTTCCAACTCAATTGAACCAAACCCAAAGGCGAAGACTTTATAAACCAATGTTTCTTTTGGTTTGAAATACTTTAGTATCAATTTATAGAAGGCCAAAAATATTTAAGAAAAAATCACCAGAATATCCTACATTGAGAGAATATTTATTCTGAGCCCCGCCCCCTCCCCCCAAAGCATACAATACTTTTAAAAAAGATTTAAAATCTTTATAACTCTCCTCCTCTCTCAATGCCCC
>JAOTQJ010000099.1:5286473-5311620 GCA_025642045.1 Solanum sejunctum | reverse complement strand
GTGAAATTCCTTAGCTGTCGTAAGTAAAGATTCAGTATAAGTGGTTGTCGCGGTGTCCTATCGGCATCATTCACGGCACCTGGGTTGGGTCGTGACAAAAACATAACAGAGCCTGGGATATTTTCAAAGTAATATCACCATTCAACTCTTTGTTCGACTGACCCAGTAACAAATAAACCCAAAAAATCACTATTATGGATACCGCAATCAGACAACTCATACATCATTAAAAGAGAAAACCATAAAACACGAATGAGGATGTTACCTCTCTAAGGGAAACAAATTAAGATGTCAACGAGCTATCGGAATCCCTCACCACCAAAACAGAATCTTGGACAACCTTCCTTGATTCTGAGGACCCTCTGATTTCGAAAAGAAACTCCAAAATCTATTGAAATCTCTTAAAACTAGTTCAGAGGGACTGGATGCTTTAGTCTTTTTCTAGATTAAAAAAAAAGGCCCAATGTATGCTTTTGAGGGTAATCACGGTTCTCCCAAAATGATGATGAACAAAGAATTTATATAGGGAAAATCTAGGGTTCGAAACAGGAGAAGTTGGGTCAAATTTCTTGGGATTAGTTTGGGAATTTAAATTTTAAACTCCCTCTCTGGACAAGGAAGCACGCTGAGTTGTTGATAGTTCTGAGGAAGAAAGCACGTGTGAAGTGAGATGAGTTGCGGACATTAAAGTTTGTCAGCTTTGTCAAAGGGAGCATTGGAGGAATCTACAGGTTGTTGGTTGATTGGACAAGAAGAAGATATGGAGAGTAATGGTTGATTAAAGAAGAAGATACATGGAGTAATAGTTGCACGTGAATGAAGAAGAAGAAAAAGAATTGGGAATTAGGGGGTTGTGTAATCACGCACCTAAAAAAATGTTGAAAACAAACCATTTGGGCCGGATATTTGAGTGCTTGAACTAATTTTTAGTCCAAAAGTGGACTAAATTGATCTGAAAATGGGTTAAATGGGTAGTGGTATTATTTTAAAATTTGACCAATTCGATTGCAAGTTTGGCCAATTAAATGTAATCACATCGCATTAGATTGACTAATTTGACTATGAAAACTTCATTCAAATTAAGTGAAGAGTTTTCAAGAATTAACGATCAGAAATAATTGAATTAATTGTAAAATAATAACTCTTAAAAATAAATGTAAAATTTATCTGAATTTGTTTTTTGCGTTTTCAAAAGTTAATTATTTCAAATAGTCCAAATTAAAAGCTCGATAATTAATTTATTCTATGGAAGGTAAAAATTAGATGTCAACAGTTGTAAACAAACTCGATAAGAGGTAGATGATCATACCAACTTTATTTGACTTCCAAGACATAAGTCGTGAATATATCCTCAAGCATTTGAATTCTTCTTTTGGCTTGCCCTTCAGTTTGAGGATGGAAGTCGGTATTTAATTTCACAATAGTGCCAAGACCCCTTTGAAAAGATATGCAAAAGTGGGAGAAGAATTTGAGCTTCACAGTCCAATATGGTGGACAATGGAATCCCATGCAACCTCACCAACTCCTGAATATATAGTTTGGCATAATCTTCAGCACTAAAGGTTCTCTTTACCAATAATAAGTGAGCTAACTTCATCATTCGATCAATTATCACCCATATGGAGTCAAAATGTCTCATGGTCTAAGGAAACCAAAATATAAAGTCCATATAGATCTCTTCCCACTTTCAAATGGGAATTTCAATGTCTTGGGCTAGGTGTCTAGGCCTTTGATGTTCAACCTTAACTTGTTGACAATTGGACCACCTGAACAAAACCGTTGTTATATCCTTCTTCATTTTGTTCCAACAATATGCCTCCATTAGGCTATATAATTTTTGTAGAATTGGGATGAATAGAATAGCGGAAACTGTGAGCTTCTTGCAATTGTAAACCTGTCAACCCATCAACGTTAGGTACACATACTCTATCTTGGTAACGAAATACCCCATCTTCCCCTTTGAGAAGACCTCTATTTTTCCTTTCTTCACCAATGCTTTTATTTCTGCGAAGGTGGATCAAGGACTTATTTATACTTGACATAGTTCATCAAAAAAGACTCAGAGTCATTTAATACCATCACACTACTATTGCCGGTGTCACTCAATCTTACCCCCAATCTAGTCAACCAATAGAATTCCTTTGCTAACTCCAATTTTCATCATCTTTAAGATGTGACACACTACCCATGGATACCCTCTTAAGTGTGTTGGCTACCACATTAGCCTTGCTCGGGTGACATTTCACACTCATCTCATAATCCCTGAGAAGTTTGAGCTATCTCTTTTGCCTTAGGTTGAGGTATGTTTAGGTGAACACCTGTTGGAGACTCTTATGATCGGTGAAGACATCAACATAAACTCTATATAAGTAATGACGCTATATATTTAATGCAAACACCATGGTCATAAATTCAAGACTATGTACTGGATAATTCTTTTCGTGCACTTTCAATTGCCTTGAGGTATAGGCAATCACCTTTCCATTTTACATCAACACACAACCTAAAACCAACCTATGAGGCATCACAATATGCCATGAGTTCCTTGATTCTCTCCGCCAAGGTCAAGATTAGAGCCAAGGACAATCAAATTTCAAGGTTTAGAAACTCTTTTCACACTCGCCCATCCATACAAACTTTACTTTCTTTTGAGTCAACCTAGTTTATGGTGATGAAATAGAGGAGAACCCTTCAACAATTTTTTCATACTACTTGGCTAGGCCAAAGAAACTTCTAATGTCCGAAGGAGTCAATAGCCTAGGCCAATTTCTCACTGCTTTCGTCTTCTTAGGATCAACTTTGATTCCATTACCCTAGATCATATGCCCAAGAAGTACAACTTCTTTCAATCAAAATTCATATTTGTTAAACTTAGAAAATAATCTTTCCTACTTAAGGTTTACAACACAAATAAATGATGCATATGCTACTATCCACTCTGGGAAAAGATCAAAATATCATCAATGAACACTACAAAAAACATATCAAGGTACGGTTTAAATATCCTATTCATGAGGTCTGTAGAAATTACCAGTGCATTGGTTAGACCAAAAGGCATCACCACAAACTTGAAATGTCCATACTTTCTTCGGAAACCCATTATGGGAATGTCACACTCCCTCATCCTTAGTTAATGATATTCAAACTGCAAGTCAATCATTGAAAAGTGTTTAGGTCATTGTAATTAATCCAATAAGTCATTTATCCTTGCATGTGGTTACTTATTCTTAATGGTAACTTTGTTGAATTGTTAGTAGTCTATGCACGTTTGGAATGACCCATCTTTCTTCCTCTCATAAAACACTGAGGCATGCCATGGAGACCTACGTTTCCTAATGAATCCCTTCTCCAATAGGTCCTTCAATTACTCCTTTAGTACCTTTAACTCCATCGGGGAGATTCGATAGGGGGAATGAGATAGGTTGAGTATCAGGCAAGTGATCTATGACAAAGTATATTTCCCTTTCAAGAGTAACATCGAGTAATTCATCTAGAAAGATATCAAGAAACTTATTTACAATCGGAACCAACTCAAGAGATAGGACTTCAGAAGTGACATCTCTAACCCTTACTAGGTAATAAATAGACCCCTTAACAATTATATTATGGGCTTTGAGATAAGAGATAAACTAACATCTACAAGTAATACTACTACCCTTCCACTCAAGAATAGACTCATTTGGGAATTGGAATTTGACCCTATGAGTTTGACAATCTATTAGAAGTGTAGGAAGCATGCAACCAATCCATCCCAAGTATGATAACAAAATCAACTATGGAAAGCTCTATTAAATCACAGGGGATAACTTTATGCAATATGGACATGGGACAACTCCTATAGACTCTTTGTGTAACAACAGACCCTTCTATAGGAATACAAACTTCAAAAGGCTCACTTAGGACTTCAGGGCGTACTTGGAACCTATTGGTAAGAAATGTAGTTACAAAGGACAAATTGACTCTCAAATATAATAATGCATATATATCAAAATCATAAATTTTCAACATACTGGTAACCACATCTAAAGTCTCTTCTACCTCTTGGTGGCATGCAAAGCATAGAACCTATTGAGTCTTGGAGCACATTAAATTTGACCACCTTGGCCTTGGGGCCTAGCACTCCCACTTCTATACTCCTTGGCATGATGTACAGAATTTCCATATTTGGAACATGCATTGGAGCCGACTGGACACTCCCCTTCATGGAGCCTTCTAGACTTGGAATATTTGGGAGAAGCTTTCGCACTCGACCCTCCTTGTGGCTTAGTATTAACCCCATTATCTTTTTTGAACCGAGGAATAAGGGTTTTGGTTTACCCTTGAATCATATTCTTTTGCCCACCTTGGAACTTGTAATGGCCACTACCCCTTTGGTGGGAGAATCCACGACCATCCATTTGAACCCTCTTGGACTCGCTTACATGCTCTCTCATTTTCTACTGTTCAATTTGCTCTGCATATGTCATTAAATGGGAAATATTCATCTTTTCTATGAGCATTGTAGTCTTGCACTCCTTGGATACCAATTTGGACATCCAGAGATAAATTTTCTCATTCTAGCCTACGAGTCCACCACCATGAATGGTGAATATTTAGAGAGATTTGTGAATTTCAGTGAGTATTCCCTTACACACATATGGCCCTACTTAAAGTTGATGAACTCTTGTACCTTTGCTTCCCTTACCTCTAATGGAAAAAACCTATCCAAAAATGCATATTTGAACTTTTCCCACTCTATTTGTCCCGCTCCTTCACATTTTTCATCGACTCTTTAATCATACCAAACTTTTTCCACACCTTTAAGTTGGTAGACCATTAGTTTAGCCTTCTCTTTTTATGGAACCCCTATGAAAACCACGATCCTATATACCTCATCAATCAATTCCATTGGGTCTTTATCAACTTTAGAACTGTGGTACTCTAGTAGGTTCATTCGCATAAAATCCTAGACCCTTGTCACTATTATAGGTGCTTAAGGAGGAAGTGCAACCTCCAGGTTAACTAGGTTGGCCATGACTTGGGCCAACATCATAAAAGCAACTCAAAACTCCACATATGTCACTCCCTCTTCTTTTGGCATGGGAGAGGTTTGGCCTTCATTCACTTCTCTTGATAAAGGAGCTCTTTTTAATAGATTGATCTGTAAATAACAAAGGGAAAATCTTACACACACACCCCTAAAGGCCTGACATGAATTATGATGAAGGAAAAGTTTCCTAAATGCCTCATAACCTTTCATTAATAATTTTGGAAAGTCCAAAAACCATGCATAGGACTCTATTTGACACAGTATATTAGACATCAGAGAAACATTTCAGAAACTTATGCTCTAATACCAAGTTTGTCACAATCCAATCTTAGGGCCTAGTCGCAATACGTGGATGACGGACCCAAGGACACCTCACCCAGGCCTCTTAGCCCTTATCAAGAATTCATAGGTAATTAAACAACATTAAGTAGAATTAAAAGTAGGGAATAAGACTACAAGAAACATCCACTCATTTGAAACATGGAAAGATGTCAACTTCAAAATATAAGTCGAGTCGTCCAAGCATACCATTATATAAAAAGAGACTTGCGCGGGGCTAAGATATAACCAAAGCTCCTCTCAAGTACAAAAATCATGAAAATAATATAGAAAGTAAAAGTCTCCACAAATATAATCTTAAAGCATAAGTGTCTCAAAACATAAGCATGACGATGGAGGTGTAGTCATGAACTAAAGGCTCACAAAAACTACTAGCATTGGTTGATAGAGGCTAGCCATATACCAGTTACATAATGACATCATGTATGAAAAATATGCATTAGTGCGTTTAAATATAATAATTATGTGCATGCAATGCAAATATGAAATTGTAATTCCATCATGATTGAAATTCTAATACCATCATTCAAAACATGTTTACTCATAACCAAGGAATAAAGCTCAATATGTAGTGAAGATCAATGCAACATGTAGAGTAAGTTTAAAGCAACATAAACATCAAATCCATAACTTTGCGGGAGAAGATCATAACCAACATATAAGACCATGTGAGCTACTACATAGAATCCAAATAACTCCTTATGTTGTCTTGGGGAATCCACTTGATGAGTGGAACTCCGTCAACTTATGCATGCATATCTTACTTTAACATAGCTATTATGGATACAATAACCAAGCCTAAAAGGACTCCTATGGTGACACATATTTAATGGGACAAGAAGTTGCTTCTAAGGTTCGCTTACTGAAGCCCATCATAATGTCTCATTCAGTGCTAAGTCGATCCCAAAAAATACTTTAAAACATTAGAGTAATCATGCAATATAACTTATAATCATAAGTAGAAATATATGGGAGCACTTAACAACTGGGAAGCCACTCAAGTAAGAATTTGCCTTTCACGTTCACGGTCCATCATAAACATCACTAAGGGCTTTGCAACATGCTTACATCTTTGACAATATTTATAACTTTTAAGCTTAATTTTAGCCTCTTATCATCAACAACATACAACAATTATCTTAAACTTAGTGGTCTTAGATAATGACTTCAAAATCACATGCTTTAATAAAATAATGCAAGATCATGATAGAATTCATCAAGTTAAAACCATAATTAAATAACAAACATCATTAATAGAATCCCTAGATAATGAAGTCATAATCTTTAACTTGATAACCATAGGAACTCATGTTACTTCATCACATTACATCATTAGAGTTAAAATAAATGAAAATGTGTCATTAAAAATGTATCTAAAACATGCTCATAGAACTCATAATTTCTCAAGAACTTTTTGAAAAGGTAAAAAGAAATCATTAGGGAACTTTGTGGGTGAAAAAGATTCACAAATCAAACTCATATAACTGATAATAACCTTAACAAAAGGCTTTAAAAAGTTGAAGAAGAAAGCTCTTCGAACAAAACCTAGTTCTAACCTTTCTTGTGAGTGTTTGCCTTAGAAAATTTTTACGAGAGTTTGGAATGGTGAGAATGATGATGAATGAGGCTTAGGGTCTGATATGGGTGGTAAACAAACCCCAAAACAACATATTTTTAGGCTTAGGGTGAGTATAAAGAACAAAAATTCCTTCATTAAAACTTCCAGATTCCATACCATGACCCTTGTTACAAGTCATAAAATCATTTGTAGATCATATTATGAGGTTTCATCTTGTTCATTTTCAAATCTTCTAAAACTAGTCTCTGAAGCCTATTCTACAACTTGTAAAATAAACTATAAATCATAGAAATATCTCGTGATCTCCCATTATTCTTAGAAAATTTTCAATCTTTTGGAACCTTGACAACGAGATCAAAGTATGGTCCATAAAATGATCTAAGACTCCTCATGTTATGTAACATCTCTTAAAATACCTTGAACAATCTTATGAAAGATGCCTTGCGTAACACATCATTTGCACTCTTCTTGGTAAATCTGAGGCTAAATTATTAACCAGGAGGAAAATTGTCTGCAAAAGTGGTCTCGTTCAATTTCTAGGTCAACCCTATCTAAAAATAATTTTTCATAAAATTTTGCATTTTTAGAAGCGTGCATGACCTATCTGCATTATGGGGAGGGTTTATTTCAATAAAAAGCAACCTGAACTCATTAAAGATTTAAAATAGAGGAAATTGAACTTCACGTAAAAGTGACCTATGAAGGAACAACTCCGCATCATGCCACTATATATTTTATGACAGTTCAAATTTTTTCATACAATTTCAATTTTAAACGAGATCGTTTGAAACTTTTTTATGACTATCATTCAATGAATTTGGATGTTTTTTATGACTAAACTCACTCTATAAATTTTTATTAACCCCCAAATTGATCCCATTCTTCAACAATTCACTCACTACAAAAATTCTCTCTCTAGAAAATCACTCTCAAAGCTTTCTTATTCATCAAGATAAGACTCCATTGATGACCAACTCAAGCTCTCCTTTTCTCTTCAAATTCCAAGCTATTATCTAAGGTGTGTGAGTCTTTATTCATGGAACTCTTCTTCTATGGAGCTCTTTCTAAATTCTCCATTTTTATCTAGTTTCAAGTATATGAATTTTATGGGTCTTCTCAACTTCTACTCAATTTCTTCAATTATGATTTAAATTATGTCCATTGATCAATTCTAAGTTGAGTTTGTATCAATTGCATGAAATTATGATCTCTTCATGGATTCTCTCAAGTCAAGTTAGGGCTCATGATTTTCAAATGGATCTTATCTAATTATTATCCAATTGCATGAATTATTATTCAATTATGATCTATTTATTCAATTAAGCATGAATTATTATCAAATTGTATGATTTTACATTATTTTGATTCAATTGACTATGAACCCATGCTACGTCCTAATTTCTTATGACTAAGCTATGATTTTATAAATATGATACAAGGTATGAAAGTATGATGTAATGATTATGATGATGATGATACGACTGATCCAAGATCCTAATATTTATGAAATGGTTACAAGATAGCAGTATACTCATACTATATATGAAGTTATGAAGATGGACTATTCCAATGATATGTTTTCATGAGGTCATGATATCTATTTTTACAAAATATGAATGTATGATTTTGATAAAGTATAAGCTATAATGATGTCTATATATATGCATAATTATGTATTTTGAGGGATTTGACTAAGCACCGAATGAGGCTTAGGGCAGGGGCTCGATCCAAGGGTATGTATATAAATCCTTGAGTCTTATAACTATGTGCCATGTTTTTGTCATATGCCTATATTGTATTATGTTAGTGGATCCACATATGTAAAAAAGCATACACCAAAATAGGAAGGATCCCATAAGGTTCATGTAAAGTTACCCACCGAAATGGGAAAGATCCCGTACGATAAAGTATTATCTACCTTGGCAAAGCACGTTACTCTTTCTCCGATGTAGAGGTAATATTAAAATTCTATGTAATAGTCTGCATGATTTTATTATCAGTTATAGTCCTATTCCTACATATGTATGTCTACTCAGTTAGAAATATTATATGTTTCTTCCATACATGGTTCTAAAATATGCATTGATCATCCATATCTTGTCCTACTCTATTGATATGTCTATGCATATTGCTATTATGTACGATTTTCATTGATGCATTGCATTCTTACATTCTTAGAACATTCCAACGTGCTAATATATACTTTTGCCTATATGATATCACAATGTAGGCCAGGCATGATACTACTCTTCACTATTATGGCCAGATTTTGGACTCTACTTGTGAAAACTTGGTGAGTTTACATACTTCGGAGATAAGCCCTTAAATTTTTACTTATGTTGATGTTGTTATGACTTTTTAACTTTCTTATCTTGAGGGTGAGCTAGTAGTATGACCTAGACCTCGCCAGGATCTATGATATACAAGCATGTTTGGACCTAAGTTGATGCAATTACCTGTAGCGGGAAAAGTTAACTCCTATATTTAGCTTGCATGAAACTATGTTTTCTCTTTCTTACTCTTATTATTGCTTATTTACCTTATGTATTCTTATGATATGAACAAGAGGATTGGATGGGCGCCTTCAAGTGCCACATTTTCTATGTCATGACTAGAGCTTAGGTTCGGGTTGTGACAAACTTGGTATCAAAGTACAAGGTTTGAATGCATCCGAGGGAATCCAACATATCATATTTAGTGGAGTTTTATTCTACAAAGTGGCGATTATTATAGGGGTATCTTCCACCAACTTAAAGGAGTTGCTAAAGTTTGGTTCATACAATGGAAATTTGAAAGGAATGATGAGGAAGGGCCTGTTGGTTGGGAGTCTTCAAGGTCGCTTTTCTTGATTGCTTCTTCCCCTTGAACTAAGGGAATTCAAATTTATGGAGTTTATGAACTTGAAGCAAAATAGTATGAATGTGAGAAAATATTCCCTTAAGTTCACAAAATTGTCTAAGTATGCTCCTTCCTTAGTGTGCGATCCTAGACCCGCATGACCAAATTCATTTCAGGTGTGTCAAATTTGGTGAAGATGGATGTAAGATGACAATGTTTTTCAAAGAGATGGATATTTATCGGCTTATGACTCATGTCGAATAAATAGAGAATGAGACACTCCAAAGGATGAAGATGAGAGAGTCCACGAGGACTCATTTTGGTGGTGGGTTTTCATATGCCAAGCTCGATGATGGCTATTTCTAATAAGGCCAAGGGTCATCTAAAGATGATCCCCAAAGATTTTCTAGGGATAGAGTACCTACCCCTAAGATTCAACGTGATGTTGTTATGGGCGGTGCTGCTACCCTTCCTAAGTGTCTAGTATGGAAACAATCATGTTAATGATTATTTATGGGGCATAATGGTTGTTTTGCCTGTGTAAAGATGGAACACGGGGTTTTCAAGTGTCATAACATGACCAATAAAGGGAGATAAGGGTGTTCCCAAGGTCAAGTAGCTCAGCGCAACAAAGTGCCCAAGCTTAATGAGATGGTTTCCGTGGAAACCAATTTTTTGCTTTTCAAGCTAGAGAAGAAGTGGAGGAGTCTCCCGATATGGTTATAGGTACGTTAAGGGTCTTTAATTTTTGTGCACATGCTTTACTTTACCCTGGTGCAAATATGACTTTTCTCATCCCTTATCTTGTCATAAAGTTTGATGTGTATCCCGAAATATTGATGAATCCATATTCGGTCTGTATTCCAATTGGGTGTGTTGATTTTATCTAAGAAAGTCTATAGAAATTGTCCCATAATGTTATAGAATAAACTCTTTCCATGTGATCTTGTTGAATGTGACATGATCGATTTTGATGTCAATTTTGGTAGGACTTGGTTACACGCATCATATGCTTCTACTTGATTGTAGAATTTGTAGGGTCAAATTTTGAATCCCTAATGAACCTATTCTAGAATAGAAGAGAACCAATTCGGTGTTCAAGGGTAAGTACATCTCAAACATGAAGGCTAGGAAGATGATTTCTAAGGGATGTATATATTATATTGTCTGGGTTAGGGATGTTGATTCTGAGGTTTCTATTATTGATTCGGTTCCTATAGTCAATTAATTCCCCGATGACTTACCCGATATTCCTCTTGAAAACAAAAATGATTTTGGCATTGATCTTCCACCCAATACTCAACCCACTCATATACCTCAATATCGAATGGATCCAACGAAGTTGAATGAACTAAAGTAACAATTGAGGAATTTACTTAACAAGGGATTTATAAGCCCAAGTGTGTCTCAATGAGGAGCTCCTGTATTATTTGTAAGGAAGAAGAATTGTTCACTTTGGATGTGTGTGGATTATCGATAATTGAATAAGGTGACTATTAAAAATAAGTATCCACTTCTAAGGACTGATGACCTATTTAACCAATTACAAGGTGCAAGCTATTTCTCCAAAATTGACCTTGGATGGTGAAGGAGAGGGATATTTCCCAGATGACATTTTGGACAATGTATGGACATTTTGAGTTTTTGATTATGTTATTTGGATTTAGAAATGCTTCCGCCATCTTTGTGGATTTAATGAATCGAATCTTCAATCCATATCTAGATATGTTTCTGATAGTTTTTATTGATGATATATTGATTACTCTTGGAGTGAAGAGGAACACACGGCTCACTTGAGAATTGTGTTGCAAACCTTGAAAGACAAGCAATTATCTTCTAATTTACCAAGTGTGAATTTTTGTTACGGGAGGTAGCTTTCCTTAATTGGTCACATTGTGTATGGTGATGGTGTTATGGTTGACCCAAAGAAAATAAAGGTGGCAAAAGATTGGCATAGAACATTGCCTTCTTCGGGTATTAGAAGTTTCTTATGATTGATAGATACTATAGGAGATTTCTTGAAGGTTTCTCCTTTATAGCATCATTATTGATAATGTGCCTCATAAGAAGGCAAAGTTTCAATAGTCAGATAAGTGTGAGAAAAATTTTCAAACATTGAAAGATTGCCATACTTCAACCTCTATTTGACATTACTGGAAGGCTTAGGTGGATTTATTATTATTGTGATGCCTCACATATGGGACCAAGTTGTGATGCCTCCCATATGCTTCAAGGCAACTAAATATACATGAGTGAATTATCCAACCCAAGATCTTGAATTGGCAATAGTTGTATTTGCATTAAAAATATGATACCAGTGTTTTTTATTAGGTGTGTATATATATATACATCAATCGTAAGAGCTTGCAATATGTGTTTGGGCAAATGGACTGTAACCTTAGGCAAAGGAGGTGGCTAGAATTTCTTAAGGATTATGAATTGAGTGTATTGTATCATTCGAGTAAGAAAAATATTGTGGTTGATGCTTTTAGTAGGGTGTCTATGGGAAGTGCAACCCATATTAAGAAAGAAAGAGGTTAGTTAAGTATGTACACCAATTGTCCCATTTGGGTGTAATGTTAAGTGATTCACATTTGGGTAGTATTCTTACACAAAATGGAGCGGAGTTATTATTAACAATTAAGGTCAAGATAATGCAAGATAGGGATCTAGCTTTGATGGAATTAAAAGAGCTAGTGAAGGATAAGAAGATTGAGGCTTTCTTACAAGGGGGATATAGAGTGCTTGCCGATTGTGTGTTCCAAATATTGATAATTTAAGGGAGATGATATTGATTGAAGTCCACAACTACTGGTATTCTATTTACCTCAGATCTACTAAAATGTATAGAGATCTAAGAGAAGTGTATCGGTGGAATGAAATGAAAAACAATATAGAAAAGTTTGTGGCGGAAATGCCCAAATTAGCAACAAGTGAAAGTTGAGCATCAAATATTAAGAGGTTTAGCCCAAGATATGGATATCCCTATGTGGAAATTGGAGGATGTAAACATAGATTTTGTTATGGGTTTACCTCATACGAGTAAAGAACATGACTTAGTTTGGGTGATAGTGGATAGGATGATGAAATCATAATATTTTCTATCAGTTAAGACATCTTATAGTGTTGAAGGTTATACTAAGATATACATTAGGTAATTGGTAAGGCTTCATGGTGTGACCTTGTCTATTATTTTGGATCATGTTACTTAATTCACTTCACACTTTTGGAAGTCTATTCAAAGGGGGTCATGGTACCATGGTCAAGTTAAGTACCACATTTCATACCCAAATGGATAGCCAAGCTGAGAGAATAATTCAAACATTAGAAGATATGTTAAGTGCATGTGTACTTGATTTTAAGGAAAATTGGGATGATCATATACCTTTGATTGAGTTTACATACAATAATAGTTATCACTCAAGTATTGAGATGGCGCCTTTTGAGGCTTTGAATGGGCAAAGATGTAAGTCACTGGTGGGATGGTTTTAATTTTGAAGAGATATCTTTGATTAGATCAGATTTGGTACTTGATGTCATGGAGAAAGTGAGACTCATAAGGAAGAGGTTGGAAATCGCTCAAAGTGGTCAAAAGTCATATTCAAATATTAGAAAGAGGGATCTTAAATTTAATTTGGATGATTGAGTCTATCTTAAGGTATATCCCATGAAAGGTATAATACATTTTGGCAAGAAGAGAAAATTGAGTCCTAGATATGTGGGACCTTATAGAGTCTTGGAAAGGCTTGGTAAGGTGGCTTATAAGTTGGAATTGCTAATGGAATTGGTTATAGTCCACCTAGTATTCCATGTGTCAATATTGAGAAAATGTGTTGGTGATCCAAGAGTTATTATACCCTTGAATGACATGAATATTGAAGAATATTTGACCTATGAAGAAGTTCTGGTTGAGATTTTGGACCAACAATTTAAAAGATTGAGAAACAAGGAAGTTGCGTCCATCAAAGTCTTATGGAGTAATTAACAAGTCGATAGTGTAACATGAGAAGCTAAGGTAGATATGATGAAATGATATCCTTACTTCTTTCTTTCTAATCAAGCCTAAGGTATTTAGTTACTCATGCTTAATCCCTTTCAATTCCTAAGTGTCAATCTCTCTATATCATACTACATGCTTGCATTACTCATGAAAATATTTTTCAAAGATATTTTAAAGTTGTATTATTGCATTCATGATAGATAGTTAGTTACACAATATACTTTATCCAAGCTAATCTTGATCTCGTTCATGAAAGATTGTCCCCAAGGGGAGATATTGTAACACCTCTCAACATGCCCTAAAACGACCTTATGATAGATGTCTTGCATCACACATCATGCACATTATTTTTGATAAATATACGGCTAGGTTATCAATTAGGAGGTAAAATAGTGTGAAAACATGCTCTCATTAGATTTTTAGGTCAACCCTATTGAAAAATGAATTTTCATAAATTTTTGTTTTTTTAAAAGCATTCGCGACCTCTCTGTGTCGTGCAGAAGGTTTCTGTTTAGTATAAAAGTGACCTGAACTCATTCTAAAGTCAAAATAGGGGCAAATTGAGTAACTTCGTACAAAAGTGACCTACGCGGGAACAATCCCCCATCGTGACATCGCTTTATGACAATTCAAATTTTTTCGTACAATTTTGATTTTAAGTGAGATTGTTTGGAATTTTTTTCTAACTGCCATTAAATGAATTTGAATGGTTTCTATGACCAAAACTCACTCTATAAATTGCCTTTAACTCATATATTGACCCTATTCTTTAACAATTCACCTCACTATAATTATTCTCTCTATAGAAAATTACTCTCAAAGCTTTCTTCTTCATCAAGCTAAGACTCCATTAAAGACCAACTCAAGCTCTCCGTTTCTCTTCAAATTCTAAGGATATTACCTAAGGTGTGTGAATTTTCATCCATAGATTTCTTTCTTCTATGGAGCTCCTTCTAAATTCTCTATTTTTACTTAGTTTTAAGTATGTGAATTTTATAGGTCTTATCAACTCTACTCAATTTAATTAATTATGATTTAAGTTATGTCTATTGATCAATTTTGAGGTGACAATATGTCAATTGCATGAAATGATGATCTCTCCATGAATTTTCTTGAGTCAAGTTAGGGCTTATGATTTCCAAATGAGTCTTGTTCAGTTCATATCCATTGTATGGATTATTACTCAATTATGATCTATTTAATCAATTAAGCACGAATTATTATCAAATTGAATTATTTTACATGATTTTGGTTCAATTGGTTATGAACCCATGTTATGCACTAATTTCTTATGACTATGCTATGATTTCATAAATATGATACTAGGTATGAAAGTATGATGTAATGATGATGATGATAATGATAAGGGTGATTCAAGATCTTAATGTATATGAAATGATTATAAGATGGATAGTATACGCACATTATAGGCAAAGTTATGTAGATAGACTATTCGTATGGTGTTATTTTTTCATTAGGTCAGGATACCTATTTTACAAATTATGAAAGTATGATTTTGATAAAGTATAAGCTATGATGATGTCTTTATATATGCATGATTATATATTCTGTGGGATTTAGTTTACCACCGAATGAGGCTTAGGATGGAGGCTCGACCCAAGGAGTCCTAATGTGATGTCTTGAGTCTCATAAGTATCTGCCACCATAGGATTTTATCATGTTCCTATATAGTATTATGTTAGTTGATCCACACATGTAAAGCATACACCGAAATGGGAAGGATCTCGTAAGGTGAGGTATAGTCTACCTTAGCAAAGTAGGCTACTCTCTCTGTGTAGAGACAACACTGGGATTTCATATAATAGTCTGCATGGTCTTATTATCAGTTATGGTCCTATTCTCACATATGTATGTCTACTAGGTTATGTAATATTTTATGATGATTCCATCCATAATTTTAAAAGATGCATTGATCATTCATATCTTGTCCTTACTTTATTGATATGTCTATGCATATTGCTATAAGGTATGATGTTCATTGATGCATTGCATATGTCCACACTTATTGTATTCCAATTTGCTAACATATGCTCCTTGCCTATATGATATCACTATGTAGGTACAAGCGACAATACTACTCATCACTATTTTGGCTAGATTTTGGACTATGCTTGTAAAGACTCGGTGAATTCCCACGCTTCCGAGACAAGCCCTTATGTTCTTGCTTATGTTAATGTTGTTAAGACTTTTTCGCTTTCTTATCTTGAGGGTAATTTAATAGCATGTTCTAGATCCTGCCAAGATCTATGTCGTAGAGGTATGCTTAGACCTACATTGATGTAGTTCCTTTTAATGGGAAGAGGTGACTCTTATGCTTAGCTTGTATAAAACTATATTGCCGCTTGCTTACTCTTATCATTGCATATTTACCTTATGTATGCTTATGATATGAGCAAAAAGCATGGATGGAGGCACTTTCGAGTTCCATATTCATTATATCACGACTAGGACCTAGCTTCAGGTAGCAATATGTTCTTCGTAGTTCTATCTTCAGAAGCTCAATTCCCATCAACTTAAGGTATCAAACTACAAACCCATTCTATAATCTGTAGTTACATTTAAGGACCATAAACATCCTCCGTACATCCCTTCCATACTTACTCAAACTCTCATATAGGAAATCCTCATCCACGAGCGCTATTTATGACCCATGGTTTGAACCATGACCTACAAATGAGGCTCATACA
Source organism: Solanum sejunctum (assembly GCA_025642045.1). Classification (NCBI taxonomy): domain Eukaryota; kingdom Viridiplantae; phylum Streptophyta; class Magnoliopsida; order Solanales; family Solanaceae; genus Solanum; species Solanum sejunctum. Next base: position 5,295,127 of record JAOTQJ010000099.1, on the reverse strand, counting down.
TAGGCCTACAACATTTCTAGTTCCATGTTATCTGCACTTGCCTAGCTCATTGTCACCTACGTTGAAGAAAGGTTTGGAACCCTATAGATTCTAACCTCCTAACTTGTTGGTCCTTATAATTACATACCTTGAATTCAAAGAACAATCAAAACCCAAAGGATCATTTAATGCTTGAAAACCTATCCTCTCCAATCTATGCCCTTAAATAATATATGTGTTAATGAGAGGATAATACCCCTAGGGTATTGATAAAGGACCTTAATTAACCCACAACATCATGTTTTAGCTTAGGAAAGGGTGAAAAATAATGGAAACACCTTTCATTAAAACTATTAGATAAAACCAAGAGACCCCATTTACAAGTCAATGATTGGTTTACTAGTCATAGAAGTTCTTTCATAGATATAGGAGCAAATTTTAAGATTTCTTACCTTTGGTCTATGATCACCTTCTATGGGTCATAGACTCATTTACAGGATCATCCTACCAGTTCATGATTCAAGGTTCAAAATTAAGATTTGGATTTGAAAACTATGAAACCTATTCCTGCGGGTTAAAGATCAATGTATGGGTCATGGTCTTATCTCGTACATTAGTCAAACACTTAGAAATAATTCCATGTTTTTAAGGTCAGGATTCTATGAAACCCCTTTTTATGGCTCTTGGAATGAATTACAGGTTGTAGATCCATCTCGTAAACTCATCTGCAAAATCCAAAATTTCACTAAGTGTCAAGGGTAACTACGAGGCCCATCTACAGGCTATAAAGGACTATTTGTGGTCAATGAGAGTTAAAAAATCCTCAAATGCTTCTAGGATTTTGGAATTCTAGGTTAAGATATTTTTGAGGGTGTTAGCTTGACCAAATGGGAGTATTGAATCCCAAAGTCCTATAGAGGAATCTTAACTTCAATTACGTAAGAGTACAAGAAAAAGAGTATCTAAGCGATCTTATGAGATAAAGGATTATATTTTCTTGGTATCTTCCACAGAATTAGATGAACTCAATTCTATGACTAAGACTTTATTGAGACCTGAAAGGGATGGGTGATCAAAAGGATGAAAGAAGAATTAGAATTTACAAAAATCAACAAAGTTTAGGATCTAGTTAACCTTTCTTAAAAACATAAACCTATTGGAAACAAGTAGATTCTCAAAGTTAAATGCAAATCAGATAGGTTAATAAAAAGACACAAAGCATGCTTGGTGGTCAAAGGTTTTACTCAAGAAGCTGGAATAGATTATGAGGGGACCTTTTCACCAATTGTGAAATTTACCTCTATATAATTACTTTTTACTATCGTTGTATGTTTAGATCTAGAATTATACCAAATGAATGTGAAGACTTTTTTTTCTCAATGGAGAATTAAACGAGGAAACCTACGTGGAACAATATGTAGATTTCATTGTTAATGGCCAAGAAAAATAGTTTATAAATCAAAAAGATCAATTTATGGCCAAAATCAATCTTTAAGAGAGTAGTACCTGAGATTTTATAAGTAGGTGATTTCATGTTCGATAAAAATCATTGTATTTATGTGAAAAAGTTCAATGAGGATATTGCAATTCTTTTTATTTACGTGAATGATATTTTATTAGGCGAGAATGACTTGGAGTATGTAAAATATATCAAGTCATGGCTTTCAGAATCATTTAATATGAATGATATGGGTAAAGTAGAGTACACATTGGGATTTAAGACCTAAATAGATCATTCGAAGAAATTTTTGAGTTTATCTCAATAAACATACATAAATAAAATATTAGAATGCCTTTAAATGAATAGTTGCAAATCCATGGATACTCCAATAGCTAGAGATTAAACTTTAAGCCTTGAAATGTGCCCAAAGACTAAAAAAGAGGAGGAAGACTTGTCTAAAGTTCCATATTCTGTTACTATCAGGCATGTGATGTACTTTCTGATGTGCACTCATTTAAACATTTATTATGCCATGATTTGATAAACATATATCAATCTAATTTTGGAAGAGATCACTGGAAGGAAGTGAAGAGAATATTCCAATATCTAAAGGAAAGTACAAATTATTTATTATGCAATAGTGGATTTGATTTACTCATAAGAGATTAACAGATTCTAATTGGATTGATGATTAGTATGATAGAATATAGATATTTGATTATGCTTCTTACTAATGGTGGTGCCATTTCATGGATGACTAAGAAATAAACTTGCATGGCCCTTTCAACCATGAAATTAAATTTGTGGATTATGCATCGGCAATACAAAAAATATTTAGTTAAAGATATTTTTTGAGTGTTTGAACATTGCAAAGAATTCTAAGGATCCCATAACTTTATATTATGACATCCAGACGGCAATCGCATACAAAAGATCCTAAGTGTCATAGAAAAATCAAGCACATTAATATCACATATAACTTTGTGAGAGACATTATAGCAAGTGGGGAAGTGAATTTACAATATATTTCTACTCGTGACATTATAGGTTATTTTTTTACAAAGGCGATATTTGGAGACTTGTCTGAAAAGATTGTTAAGGTTCTAGGTTTGCGTAGACTATGATTTATATTGTAAAATAGCTTTTTTGTTATGATATTCTTATCAGTGTAAGACTATTGAATATGTATCGCTTGCATGTAATATTGTTTAGAAATATATGTCAGCCAAGCCGCGAAATTGGCTTTCTCACACAAACAATCACCTCTTATATTAGAGAATATGAAGAGATAATTTTCACTTCCATACAATGACTTATTTTGTAAATTAGAAAAAAGTCTCTCTAAGAAAATGAGTTTGAGAGTTACTTAAGAGAGAAACTCGGGCTAGACATCAATAGATGTCTAGACCAAGATTTGTATGATGTTGGATAATGAGACACATGTGCCAAGATAAGGTGAGAACATCATATCACATGTTTCATACCACATGTGTTAAGTGATCAATAGATTAATGAAAGAATGATCCCTACTTTTTCATTGTATGATACCCTGAAAAGTTAAAGTTAAACTTTTTATTAGATTACCCTTTGACTTTTTACTATTTTTTGAAGTTTCAATCAATATTGCTAGTTTAGCATGTTACTAATAGCCATGAATGATTTGACAATGAATTACATATTTAGAAAAGCAATTGACTTGGAATAGATAAATTTGATTGGGGAAGAAAGACGATTAAATTAAAATAATATAACTTATGTACACAAGTTGACTATTACACTGACCATGTAGATATCAAGCATCATTGTGTATATAAAGTTAAAGTTGAACTCGAGTTCACCTTTTAAAGAGGATGAAAGATCGAATGAATAACTACTGCAGTAGTAAATTCTAGAGTATTGTAAGTATTGGTATCCTCATGATAGTAGTGAATTATTTCCATACGTGATTGAATTCCTATATAGAGCTTATGAGACCTTGAAAGCAAGCCTTAGTGCTCATAGTTGGCACGAATTATTTGTCATATGAAGGATGTGTCTAGTTGATGTGATATTGGTTCTGTCTTGTGCACCATGTGTAAAATGGTATATACAAAAATTTTGGGATTTTAGGTCACCCATGTGAACAGATCTGATATGATCTAATTTTACCTGACTAGTAATTAAAGGATATATTTAATTTAAGACAAAGATGGAATAGTTAAGTTATAACTATTCAACTTTAGACTTTTAGAACGAGGGAACAATTATTGTTCAAATCCTTTTTGAGAAAGGAGAAGGAACAATTTTATAACTGTTCAATCTTTACTTAAAAAAAGGGTGAAAGGGGTCTTCTGTTCTTGGTATGGTTGAGAGAAAAAATTACGTGGAAAAGCAAAAGAGAAGACTAGAGACAAAAAAAAACTAGAAAAAAGATTTTATCCTAACTTCCTAGACTCCATCAACGCACATAAGGACATTTAGTTTGTGTACATTAATTTTGATTTCCTGGTGAAATCAATGGAGACTTGGGGCAATTTTCTTAGTAACAACAACAACAATTCTCTGTGAATCTAAGATACATAATCTGTTGTTTTTGTTCTATATTTTCTTGTAGAGTTTATATTTTAATTTGAGTAATAATGTTTGGAGGTAATCGAAAATGGAGATGGACAAACTTTGGTTAACCTTTTCCATTTCCAGTGCCTACTCCTTTCTTCTTTCTTCGTACAAATTCAATTAGTTGATTTTTAATATTAATTTGTTGATGAGGATTGAAATGAAATAAATTTTTTTCTAAAGAAAGTGCTTAAGATAGGGACGACAATGAGGTGGTGCGGGACGGATTGAGTTCAATCCGCAAATTTTTTAAACTGTTCCGTCTCGCATAATGACTTTTTTTATTTTCAACTTGCCTCGTATAAATCCATTCCGCTTAAATTTTTTTATTTTTTAATTGAATTTAATATAAAAAATTAAAATTCATAACTTTTTAAATTTTTACTAATTAACTATATTTAATTGATATTTTAACAATTGTTTTTTAATTATTAATCAAAAGTTTCTAATTAACATTTGAACAATTAATATTTTATCAAAAATCTCTAATTTAAATTTTAGAAAAAAATAAAATTAAAGTCAATATTTAATATAAATAGTTTATATTTTTTATTTTTACTAATTACAAATATTTAATTTTCTTTGAATTTCTATTTGACTTTTTAAACCCACAACCCACCTGGCACTGCATTAGTTTTCAAAAATAACCACTTCAATTTTGTTCCGCCCCACATAACTTTAAACTCACCCCGCCCCACATAACTCTGATCTTATCCCGCACCCGCTCCGTTGCCTTCCGTAACCGAAGATAAAATGGACAAAGCTTTGAAAACTAAAATAAGATGAGGACGACTGGTAAGGGGTGGGGTGCTTTTCTTTTTGACTTAAGAAGTTACTATTTTTAAAACAATATTCTTTTAAATTATTTGCAGTGACAAGTGACAGTGGAAGAATAAAAACTGTAATTTTTTTTTAGAGAAAAAAATATTATTTTGGATTTCTTCACGTGCCTAGTTAGAGTGGAGAACACATTTTAAAGGTTACACGTTTTTAAATAGTTTAAATTTTTAATATTTACTAGTCCTTGCTAAAATGTTTAAATAAAATAGGTGAATAACTTCAAGGAGCCATCAATGATTTAAATATAAAAAAGACATTGTAGTATTTAGAATATGACAGAATAGAAAAACCTTTGCTTTGTGTACTTGGATGTTACTATTTGATAGAGTGCTCTCCATATGTACTTCACTCCTATTGCTTATGAGGAATCTGATAACCTACTTTTTCTCAACACCAATAAACATGACATATCTATGCATCACTCACCTATATGATATAATATAAACAAATTTCTGTTAATCATGCAAGTGCTTAAGGAATTTGTGGACCAAAATAACATCAAAAAAGTTATTCATCTTTACTTATAAAGGATAATGTGAATGATTCCAAGAGCTTTATCTACATTAATAATATAATTATTATTAGAACTTATAGAGATTTATTGTGTAATTCTTCTTTTAAGCTGTATATATGATGACGTCATATTATATGGTTGTGTAAAATATAATTTTTCAACTATGAATGTGGATTGAATCTCATATAGAATAATGTAAAGTAACAATAATAATATATCTAATAAAATCTCACAAGTAGGGTTTGGAAATCATATTAAAATATACGCAAACCTTATCAATAGTTCATAGAGATAGAGAAAATATTTTCAGAAGACCATCGACTCAAATGTATCAGCCCAAAAAAGAAAAAGATACTAGATTAAAAAATAATTATAGTGGAAAGTAATTAAAAAATATTAAAATAATATAAAAGTGATTAAAAACAAAGAATATTTAATCAAGTTAGTTAAGCCAAATGCTTTACGAAAAGATGTGTAGAACTAAAATTTCTAAAACCCATAAAAGACAACTTTAATGTAAGAAAACGAATAAAGTCGATCAATGAATCACAAACGTGGAATATATGGGATTTGTGACCTAGCATTTCAATCAACTCATGTTTAAGCAAACGCATTGATTAGTGGATCTTTGCAAAGTTATGCATTTTAAAATTTTACGATATTATGTAATTGGGAATTATGGAGATATATAATTTATTAACGAGATGTTTAAAAATATTTTATTACTTATTATGGACTATAATTTATTTATTTGATAAATTATATGAGTTGGAGAAGTTTTGATAATTTTCATAAATTATTTCGTATTTTAAAGTATAATTTAAAATTTTTTATTTTATCCTAATAAAGTTTTAACTTCAAATCAACATATGATATCAAGTCACTAAATTAAAATCACCTCCAAACGAGCTTACGAGAGGATAATAGGTGTGAGAGAGTATTTAGGATTTTGATTAATTTATAAACTATAAAATAAATAATTAAATAATGCTAAAAAGTTATTGGTCACAAAATTAGAGAATAAACTACGTTTTTCTATTAGTTTGTTTTTCATAGGTATTAACTATTAAAACGAAAACTTATAGAAAGTTCACTAGTTTAGGAGCTAATTACTTAGATATATACTCTAATTTATAGTGTTACAAATTATCAAATTTTGGTGTATTCAGATACATATAGATAAATGCACCTCGGGATACACACTGGATCAAAGTTAGATTTAACTTGTTCTAGATACATTGGATTTAAATGGATTCACATGTATCTGAATTACATAGACAAATGTTGTCTATCTTCCTCTCCTCTCACTCGTTACTCTTCTGTGTATATGATATCTCAAATACATGTAAATCACATCAGATATTATATATAGATATATGTATCTAATAGATTTGCATGTATCTAGGATAATGACTATCTCGTTTGTCTCTCTCCCCATCCCACTTGTCTCTCCTTATTTTTAGTACATCTAGTAGCAAAGTTACACATATTTATATTTTTCTCGATCTATGTTAGAAACTTTTTATTAATGATAAAATACATAATTATGTAAAAGTGTTAGGTAGAATTACCATATGGTATAAATATGCTAACGTATTCCCATGTATGCTTCACAATATCATTTGACAACAAACTGAATCTTTGAATTGTTCAATAAATTGGTGTATTTAATGATTATGTTTGTCAACTGACGACTCTCTGTGTAACTTATTGAATTAGAAAGGGGAAAAAAGAAATATCAACAAACTTGATGTTGACAGTGGAATAGTTATTTATTCACGATATAATTGTGAACCAAATTAAATCACTTTCCCGAGAATAAATATCACATATATATTTCTTCCATTTTAATTTATCTTCCTATTTTTTGATTCATTTCAAATAGAATATTTCTTCCCCTTTTTAGTAGTTTTTAAATTTTAATTTTTCAGATGACATATTTAAATTTATAAAATTAAATAAAAATAAAAAATTGGTCAAAGAATTGCATTGTTTGACTCGTTTAGGTATAAGGTTGAGTAGCTTGAGTGACGGTGATATGTTAGTGCTTAATGAGGCAGAATCATCTTTGATGGAAGAAATTAAGGCAAAGCAAGGCATGGACCTACTTTGATTGAATTGAAGAAGTTGGTGGTCGACAAAAAGGTTGAAGTCTTTTCACAAGGGGGAGATGGAGTATTGCGTTACTAAGGGCGATTATGTATACCTAATGTGAATGTCTTAAGGGAGAAAATACCTGATGAAACTCATAATTTCAAGTATTCTATTCATCTAGGATCCATCAAAATGTTTAGGGATTTGAAAGAAGTGTTGTAACACCCCTCAATAGAGCTCGGAAAGATCCTATGATGTATTTTTTTCAATATCTTAAAATTCATGCAGAATTTTACAAATTTGACTTTATATTGTTGATCAGAGGAAAACATTATGTGAAAAATAGTTACCTACAAGGTATAGGTTGTCCGTGTCAAAAATAATTTTTTCAGTAAAATTTCGCAAACCAGTAAGGGTCTACAACGCAAACTTGTCGCGCCTTAGGTCAAAAAATTTTGAATTATTTTCGTTGTAGCTGAGGGCATTTGGTTAATAACCTTATACCTATATAGGCGAGAATTTTACGTTTTTCAACCATATTATGCCCTAGAACTCAAAGAAATACTCTCAACAATCCTCTCCAATCTTCTTAAATCTTTCATTCAATCCCAAGCTTTTTCAAGAACTCTTGTTGAATTCAAGAAACCAAGTGAAGCCCAAGTCTTCTTCAAGTTACTTTCAAGAAAATATGAAGTTTAAGGTATGTGGGCCTTCCATCCATGAGTTCTTCCACTCATGGAACCCCCAAACTATTTTTATCAAATTTTTTTATTCTAATGACTAATTCTTTATGGATATTTTCTATTATCACTCCATTACATGAAATATGTTAAAAATTATTAGTTATTAATTTATTTATGCATGGGCTCCTACTAATGATTGAGATTATGATATGCTTATTGCATTAAAGCTTTGTAAGCTATGACATCTTGAAAGATTTGAAAATATTATGAATTTTGAATGATTTTCATGACATCTAAATTAGGAAATTTTGCAAGTATGTTGGTGGATTATTTTGCATGATTCTTAAATGACTTTATTTTTACTTATCTCCTGTTTTATACTTTTGTATTGCATAATTTAAAGCTTAAATGTATATACCCACCATGTGTTGACTAAGTTATGTGGCAAATCTCTTATGTGATGAAGGCTTTATGGTAGGACATGTGATTTATGAATGTTGTTAATGTT